>BMAO01014991.1:0-30360 GCA_019973975.1 Trichonephila clavata
GCTTTAATTTGGTACATAAATGAAGGTTCTATTGTACATCTTTCAAAAGTTATCTTGCGGGTAACAGAAGGTAAGTAATTTTTATTTTTAAATTTTTGTGTGCATATTTTGTGTTGTTAAAAAAATGTATTAATTTAAAAGCAAGAATTGATTAAGTATTTTAAACTTTGAACTGTTTTGAACAATTTGTAAAAAAAAAATCATAAGAATATGCAAAATTTATTGATTTATGTTGAATCGAAGAAGTATGTCAAAATGTACAATTTTGGTTTCGAAAGGTACTATGTCCCCTTCACGAAACTGATTATTTTGGAAATGAAATATTTCTTCGTGTTAAAGGATATAGTAAAAAAGCAAACATATTTCACCAAAATTTTAGTTTATTAGAGTACATTTTATTTATATAAATCTAAATATTCATGTATCTAATAAAAATCAATGAAACAAAAACATTCATAAGAACTTAATGAAATTTATTGCAAAAATTTAAATTTTTTGAAAAACAAAACATTTATTGAGTTTTTGGAAAATAATCTGATGAAAAAAATTACTAGTTAACAATGCGTTACGTAGAATATTAGGGCCTCCATGCAAAATCAGATTTTGGGCCCCAAGCCATATCTTACAAAGAATTGCAAAACCGTAACACACCGGGCTCCCCCCCCCCCCCGCCCCACACGTTGCGGGAGCGTACATTACGCCACTGATATCAAACATCGTTTTGCTTAGAAATCTAGCAAATCTTTCAATTTTGAATTTCTTTGGTAATCTTTCTTCACGAGATACAAATACTATAGGCCCAGACCTAGTTAGAGTCTGATAAATTAAGGCCTTTGTGCAGAGGTGGATTAAGCGGCTGCATGGCCACCAGGGGCCCTAAACTTGAGCAATTCTTACCACAAGATTTGTACAATTTATACGCACAAAAGGCTTCACACACAGCACATTTATACATCTTTATATTTAGTACAGTAAGCAGGGATGTCTTTAGACTTCTTGGGGCCCTGGGCCCTTTCACAAAAGTAGACCCTGAGCCTCTGCACAAATGTAGGCCCCAACTATGACGCATAAAAGTAAACAGTGCGTAGCATACGTTGTCAAATACTCGTACAAACACCAAACAAATAAATGTGTATGACTTACAATTGCACAAATGGACTAGGCCTATATAAGGACGACGGTCATCACATGTAGCCAGTTGACATATTATCCGAAATTCCAAGTTTTAGTTTCCAATTTTTTTAAAGTTAAGGTTTATCTTGAGCAATTGAGTTTCAATATAGCTATACATTTTATTACGAGATTTTAAGTTTAACGAACCTTTTCACTATTTTAGTTTTTTACTCTTGAATTCATGGGCCTCAAACCTTTTACCGCCAGGGTCCTCCAACTAACTTAATCCGTCTCTGTCTTTGTATTGGAATCAGATCTCGAACGCCACTTATATAAATGTCGAAGTTTCAGTGTTATTTTAAAAAATTATTTCAGGATATTACTGGAATCTGTCATTAAATGTAATTTTCTAATATATAAAAGAAAGTTTTTTTTAAAAAAATGAAAATGAAATGAATTTAAGGCATCAGATAATTCAGTATTATAAAAAGTTTTTTTCGACTGGAAAACACCCTAAATTGTATTAAAATGATTTCATCTCCTATATATGAATTTCACAAACTCCCCAGTTAATTCATTTCATACTTACTGTTTCCATAAAATTCATCAGGTATAGAAAGTTTTATTGCAATTTTTATATTCATTTGCTTGATTTAGAATTTATATTTATATTATATTATGAAAAATGCCGCCCCTCTCGCCAAAGTAAAAAAAAACTATTATTAAAAGATAAAAATTGGTCATAAATGCACACCTATAAAACTTGAATATTCCTTGCGAAGAAAAAGAGAGAACAGTTCATATATATATATTAAAAACTAAAACATAAGAAATTACCACTGGTTTTTTTTTTTCTGACTTTTAATTCTGAAAACTTTCTGATCAATTTGTTCAGCTATTTCATGTTCGATAGCCAATGTAGCTAAGCCATTTAATCTATCTTTAAAATTTGTGAACTGTAAGAAATTTTTTATTAATTTTAATTTTGAGAAACTAATATCTACACTTGCCAAACTTATTAGCAAAGAAAGTAAAATAAATGCAATAGCAAGATTTGGAGCAAATTCTAAAACAGAAATAAATTTTAAAACTTCAACTAGGCTTTTTTTTTTAAACTGACATTTTCTCATCTGCTCAATCAAGCGCGTTTACATCTAATGATTCTCCGTCGGTCAACATCAGGCCTGCCCCCGCATATCTAGTAAATTTAGCCCTAATTTTTTTTTTAAAGTTTTTCAACTATTAAATTTGAAAGTTCTCTTCCAGTTAATCTTTCAACTGGAAGGGAAAAAAAAAAAAAACTTCGTTAGAGTTAGATTTTTTAATACATGTATACCTTACCATAAATGTCATTTGCTCGATCTTGCTGGCATCAGGGGCGCAATCTAAAATTATCGAATAATATTTAGCTTGTTTAATTTTATGAACAATGTGTAATTTAATATTCTCATATAAAAGAGAAATTATCTCATTCTGAATATTTCTCCCTAGATAGTATACTTTAACTTCCTTTTCCAAATTTTCCATAACAAAAAAAAAAAAGGTATTTTTAAAATTTGGTCCAAATGCCGCCCCGGACATGGGTCCGGTTTGTCCGACCCTAGAGCCGCCCCTGTCTGAGAAGTCCTAAGTTTTTGTATGTATTCTAAGGGGGGGGGGGATTTCTAGTGCTCTTCTTAAAAAAATTCGCATTTATATTTATATACGAAATGTTCACTTAAACTTTTTGCTAGATATAATTTAACAGAAATACTTTTATAAATTTTGTATAACATATTTTTTACGGTTCAGTTTTATTAACTTAAATGTTTGAATTTTACTGTTGCATTGACAAAGTATTTTATACGTGCTTCAGCATTCGATTTTTAAGAAATTTAAAAGAATTTTGTATGTGAATTTGTATCTTTAATTTCTAAATAATATATAAACTTTGTACTTTTAAAATCTTTTAATTACATGTTTCGAAAATAAGATATAAATGTTTGTCATGCATAACATTGTTTGCAGCTTCTTGATCTTACAAATTTCTGAGTGCATGTGAATACTTGGTACATATGTTGTTAATTGTATTGCGATTTACGATTACTTGTAACAAAATGAAGCTCTTATAGCCTACCTAGCGAATTTTTGAAATTGCATATGAAGTTTTATTTTTCACTTTTTTCAGCAAAGTACAAACTTTAAAGCATCAAAAAATTTTTTTTATGGAATTATTCAATTTTTTTCTATAGCAAAAAGTATGAACACAAAAAGAATAAAAACTTATTGGCTTTCTTCCTTTCTCATTAGATAACTTTTGAAGGATGTGTACAGTACAGTCCTACATTGAAAACGGAAGAATGCTTATGTATTCTGGAAAAACCTAAAATTTTAAATGTATCTTCTATTCAAGTATTTCTTAAAATTAAAGACAAATTTAAACAATGAGAGAAAATCCTTCCTTTCCTTTGTGTATATGGTGTTGCGAATTTTACTTATTGAAAATTTGTTATTTTCAATTTTTTTCGTTTTTCCAAGTGTTACTTGAAAATAAGCTTCAGGTTCCATAAAAAACACAGAAAGCTATTTCTTCTTGATAATTTTTTTAATAACAGAATTATTCATAATAAGCTATTTTCCTGTTTGAGTATTTCGCCACCACTCGTATCTGTAGTATCTTATGTAATTTTGTCCCACTCCTCTGTTCTTTTGCAGGTTGTTTTTTTTTAAAATAATTATAATATTGTATCATTTTCATGCTTATTTTTTGTATCGTTTTCTATCTATATCTCATGTTAAATCGAACCTGGTTAATCTCTCTCACTAAAGTTTACTCAGGAAAACTCATACACATACATGTAAGTAGTATGTAGCTTTACTTTCCTCTGTTCTGCGTGAGTGAATTTTAACATCACCCTGTTCAGTTACACGAGGGATTTTAGCGACGAACCTCGTAATTTTGAACCATGGTCAAGTGACGAAGACGACGCCCGAGCTGGCATCCCCTCTCCTAACTACCACACCACACCAACGGGAGGACATTTGAGCAGTCGACAGATTTGACATCCATCGCCCCCCTACACAGCGGGTCTTCAGTGGTACTGGGCTCGAACTCATGACATGCCAGCCACGAGTCTGTTACCTTGACCACTAGGCTAACGGTGCCACTTCCTATGTTCTGCAGAGCATAATAAAGGACTGATTTTAAAGTAGCTTTGTATATTTAAAATACTAATATATTTTTACTTGATAAAGCCCAATCAAAATGGGACCCTCGGTTTTTGTTTTTTTTGTTGCACTAGGGCCTTTGGTTACCTAGTTACGCCCCTTATATAACTCTAGATTAAATATAAAAAAATAATAGTGTATTTCCAATCCGAACAGTCTGGAGAGTAAAATGTCAACTCAGGTGTCATCCTCCTCAATTCACCGTGATTTAAAATTGCGAAGTTCGTCCCCTCTATACCCCTCCCATTGTATCGCCCAACGAAATTCAATCAGGAAATTAACGAAAAATCTATTTGTTTACTTTTATTATAGTAGAAGTTTCTGTTCACATCTATATTTTTTTATTTCAGAGAGCGCAATTACTGTTCGATATTGATTAGGTTTGCTTTCAAACGTTTCTAGCATTCTGTATTAATTTTTAAAAATACGTTTCAGAAATAGATTTTTACAATGTATAAAGGTACTATCCTTCCTTGCGTGTTTTTAAAAATTATATATTTTTTGGAAAAAAATAAAATTTTATAAAAACAACAAGTTAAATCAATGATTTTCAAACATTCATTTTTTAAGTTAGCAACCTAAAAAGGAATCAGCTAAAAAGTAAACGAAAAATATTCATATTTCTTAGAAAATTTAAAATATGTATATGTGTTCTACTTCTATGGTCATTTTGCTTTGACCTTTTTTATCTCGCTATAATCTTAAATAAAGTTTTCACATACCGTCGAATAGTTATAAAAATAGACTTCTAAAATAGAAGCATGACTTCGATATTTTTCTCTCTTACAATTATATTTTCATTAAATTTCTCACAAACAAATTCCGTTGAAAAACTTAATAAAAGTGTAATAATGATAATTTTTGATGTGCAGCATAGTGAGATACATAATAGCAATTATTTTCCAGTATTTATTAAAATGTCTATTTTATGTTATTACCTACTTTACAAAAACTCACAAAAAATTATTAATCCAGTTACATTTAAACTATTTTGCGTTCTAATCAAGATAAAGCGTTAAAAATATCTAGCCAAAATAATAAATCAGGAAAAAAGAAAAAATGTTCCCAGGTTTTCATAATAAGCAGATTGTCCTGTTCCTATTCAAAGTGTTGTAAAATAGCCCCCCCCCCCCTGTGAATCATGAGATGGGTCAATTACAAAGGAAAGTATTGCATTCACCATCTAAGATAGGAGATAAAAGCCCTGACTGGCTAGGCCCTCCTATAGAAAACTTCCCTGTAAAAGGAAAGTATTTAGGGAGTGCAGACAAACTAACATTTCTTAATTTTTCTTCCTCTAGGAGGTCCATTTATTAATTATACTGTAGCACCACACTTTCCTCTCTTTCATAGCAATTCTCCAAATAAAATATCAGAAAAATTAATTTGAATAGAGGCATGATAGAAAAATCAAAAGTATGAAAAAACATTCACTTTGAAATAATGGGGAATAGTGAAAAGAAAAAAAAGAACAACAAATTAAATTTACATTCAACCATTATTTTAATTAAATTCTTTTTGTTTTTAATAGAAAGGACTGAGAATTATTGGAGTAATTCAATATCATTCATTTTCAGTTTTCATGTCCTTAATTTAATGTTACTGAGTTACACACAGCAAAGATTTTGCCACTTTCTTCTATTAAACTAAGGTAGTGATTTTTCCCTTTTGTGAGCATAATTTGTCCAGGCATAGAATGTTCAATAATACATTAAATTTAAAATAGTATATGGCTGTGGAAATTATCTAAAATCTGAACTTTTAAATAACTTCAGCAATAAGTTTTAAAATTTTAATTAATCATGAATTGTACACAATTTATTACAATGCTTTTAAAATTTCAGAAATATAATCCCTGGGTTAGAGTTGGAAAGATAGTAGTGTTTTGAAAAAGAAATTTAAAAACTGAATTCATATCTGCTTAAATAAAATAAAAGAAACTGAATACAAAGAAGTATAACATTTCAGTCAACACTGAAATTCTAAAAATCACAGCTTCCTGCTGTGAATGTGTGGAATTTAGGAGAATGAAATGTTATCTGATTAAATCCTCCACATAAAAAGTATACAAAGATAGCATGTCAAGTTATTGAGATTTTATACATATATTGACAGAAATTTTATACATATGAAACAATTTTTTACAAATACTTCCTCTCTAAATTATATATATATTAACATAAAAAATAGTTAAGAGGAATAGTGAGCAAATATTATTCCTTCCTATCAAAAATGCCTTTTCAAAATGAATAGCTGCTTCAATATATTAAGATGGCAAAGATTTTGAAGTTCAAAATGTAATATATATATAGATTTTTTTTTACAAATAAATTATTTTATTATAGTTATACTGTGGTGAGGTAGTATGTTGGTCAAGAAATATTTATACCAAAATAAAAAAATTTTGTTTTATTTTTTAATAATGATATGTTTTTAATACTTATATAAAAAACAAATTAAAATTCAGTATTCATTTTTTTTAAAAATAATAAATCTGCAATCCTTTTAAATTATTTTGAAGTACCTTCATATTTCTCAAAAGCATGAATATTTTTCAGAGCATCTTTTTTCTATTATGATCTTATTTAAGTCAGGGCAGTTTTGTTACAAAAAGCTGCTAACTCTGACACTTTTAAACATTTGAAAAATTATAACTTCAGATTCTTATTAAAATATGCAGTTATATTTTCATCTACCTCTGAAATTGGCACATCTTATTGGACTAAGTGAAGGCATTTCTGGACAGTGTAGCATTGATAATTAAAAAAATATATGCAATAAATTTAGGACTAAAACTGAGTAGTGAAAAATTGAAGCAAGCACTGAACATTCGGAAAAGTAACGGGAAATTTGGGATAATGTACAATCAAGTTCAAAGGAAATTATTAAAGGAATTAAACATGAGAAAGAAAAAATGTATTAATCTTTCTTTTTAACAACCCCCAAATTAAAAAAAAAAAGGAGGAAGAAAAACTTATACATTTTTTTCTTCATTAAAGTAAAATTTTCAGGAAAAATCAATCTCATTTTTTAAAACAAATATTTAATTTGTATATCTCAATACATCAATTTCAAATTTTTATTTCAAGAAATTATAATTCAATGAAAGAAAACAGCCACTGTCATGTAATAATATATATTCCTATTATTAGAAATCTTATTTTTTTAAAAAAAGAATTCTGTATGAAAAAAAATTTTTTTTTTCAAAACCTATAACAAAACCTCGTTTTCACTGGAATATGTGTTCCAAGCAAAATATACATTAAGGTACTTTGAAAATTTAGCATTATTTTCCTGCCATTAATAATTAATTTTGAAGTACTGAAAACTTATTTTAAAATTATCTCTACTCAATATAGCTAAAAAAAAAAATAATAATAATACTGTTTCATGAAATTTACTTTAAAATTTTTTTTAAAAAAAGTACATCAATACTACTGATGATTCCGTTCTTTCTCTCAAATCCATATTCTCCCCACATTTCAGACATGCATACGAAGATCGAATATTAAATCTTCTTTCATACACCATTCTAAAACCACTTTTTTTCTTAATATAGGCAAACAACCGTTCAGAATACTCATCACAATTAATCATACATTTATTTAGATTTGCTACAATATCATTGCAAGTCATCGTGATAATATGTAAAAATTTATGTGGAGAAAAAAATTATATTTACCTTGAAAAAAATGTATCCACATCGAAGCCAAAAAAAACCAGCTGCTAACTAGGGAGCTTCCAGGCAAATGAAAAGTTGTAGGGCAATGACAAAAGGAGGGCGATTGCAATGACAAAAGGAGGGTTTTAAAAAAAATGTACTGTGCACACATGCGAAAATGGCAAGCGTCTATACTCTGTTTCACTTTAAGTTGCCAGCATTAGGAAAAGTCTGATAGATAAAAGGAACAAACAAGGCCGGACGTGTAATGCGCAATTTCGTTGGCAGCACCTATTCCTACTTTTTACAGCCTTGGAATTCAAATTCCTCTGTTTTGGGGTTGCTATATTTGGCTCTCTATGAATTATTGGCTACTTTCAACATAATTAGAAAAAAAATCCAATGTATTGTATTTTTTTGATATGCTGTGTTGAGTGTGTGTTTCAGTATGTGTGCATCTATTATAAATATTTTGCGTTTATTGTTTATAACTTTACTACTGAACAATTTCATTGTTTTTTCAATTTTTGTTTGAATTTTAAGATATAAATATGTTTTCATTGTTTATTTGTTGTATACAAGTTCATTAGAAATATGGTATGTTTATAAAATAAGAATTAAGATTAAATTTTTAAAAATATTAAGTGAAACTGGAAAAACAAATGTAGAACTGTAACTATATTGTAGACTTAAAATAGAAGAGTAAAATATTTTAGTTTATTGATATATTTTTGATTATTTGTAATTTTTAGTAAATTTTTATTAATCCTTATAACATTTGAATCAGGTTTAGCAAATTTTTTCTAAACAGACACTTGAGGATTATTGTTACAAAATCCTTTTAACTTTTGTAGCTGAAATTAAATCATATTTTCATTTAGAGCAATATTCTTATATATATATATATATAGTATAATAAAATGAAAAAAAATAATAAGACAAAATTATACTACCCACAGAGCTAAATGATAGAAAACAGATTCTAAGAAACATAGCTAGAAAAAATATTGATATATATATATATAATATAGCAATTATATATATATATATTATTCATAAAGAAAGAAAATTGTGTTTTATATTTATCTATATCATATTGACTGTTATAAAATGGTAGGAATTAGATCCATTGCCTTTTAAATACTGTTTAGAATTAAAATGATTTTCAGCTTATGCTAAACAAAAACTGACTTGAATTTCATATAATTTTTCAGTTAAAAAAACAGTCCAAAATTATGTTTATATTGTGTGATTTAGCTAATATATAAAGGGTATAATTTATATATTTTTCAGGTCTTTTCTTACTTTGCTGAAAATTCATTATAACCATTGTTCACAATAAGATTCATATTTCAGCTATGCTTAAAACGTGTGATTAAACGTAAAATTCTGTAGTATAAAACTGAAAAATTTTTTAAAAAATTATTAAAAAACATAGTATTATAATCATTTCAATTATCAATAGTATTGATGTACTTTTTAAAAAAAAATTTTTTTAAGTAAATTTCATGAAACAGTATTATTATTATTATTTTTTAGCTATATTGAGTAGAGATCATTTTAAAATAAGTTTTCAGTACTTCAAAATTAATTATTAATGGCAGGAAAATAATGATAAATTTTCAAAATACCCTAATGTATATTTTGCTTGGAACACATATTCCAGTAAAAACAAGGTTTTGATATAGGTTTTGAAGAAGAAAAAAAATTTTCTTACAGAATTCTTTTTTTAAAAAAATAAGATTTCTAATAATAAGAGAATATATTATTATTATTACATGACAGTGGCTGTTTTCTTTCATTGAATTATAATTTCTTGAAATAAAAATTTGATCATCGTTTCCCTACACGGCGGGTCTTCAGTGGTACTAGGATCGAACACATGACATGCTAGCCACGATCCGATGCCTTGACCACTTGGCTACAGCGGCCACTATTTAATATTAGACACTTACCTGCAATAGAAGTGTACAGGTATTTTCTAAATTCGTTTGTTCCAAAAGTATGAATCAATTTTCTTTACCAAAAATTTTATTAATAAAGTATGATATAAAGGCACCGTAATACATTTTATTAGACTGCATCAGATGAATAATATACGAAACATGTAAATCTTATTCTTCATAAAATAAAATATACTCTGTTTTTTGGAAAAAGCTCTATTATCTTAGAAAATATTATAAAAACTACGGATGAAGAAAAAAAAAAAACTCCTCACATATGAGCATTTGAAAATATAATATACCGAAATGTTTATGTGCTATTCATCCATAATTAGCAAATTTGTTTCTCTTGTGTAATTTTATTATAATAAATCGCAACTATGCAACAATACTCAATTATCTCTAAAAAGATTTTTTGTACTTTCTCTGAAACATACAGCTTATTTCTTTTGAAATTATGAATAATTTTCTACCATCTGTCTTAAATTTTTCTTTTGATATATTCGGAAATATACCTGTTTTTAGAAACTTATCTAAAAAGAAAGAAAGAAAAACTCATTAAAAACAAAAATATTAACAGCTAAGGTATGTGTGAGCTATTTTCATGAAAAATTTTATATCATTGTATATGCTTGAATTCCCCCCCCCCCTGTGTCTGTACTTTATAATTTTTAGCATTTTTGATAGTTATTCCTTCGAGCAAAATAGTTATGTCTTTTCAGAACTTCGAAATAGTATTGTGCATATCTCATTACTAGGTACCATTTGAATTATTTAGTAGTTCCATTTTTCGAATAATTTAATACTTGCTAGTGTTTCAAATCTCGAACATTAACAATACGTTAAATAACTAATTGCATTTTTATTAAAAAAAGTTTTCCGTGCAATTATAAGTAAAAGAATATAGTGATATATTTTCAAATAAATTTACTCAACATTTATCACAAGTAAAAATGTTTTCATTGCAATAATGTTACACATTAATTTTATAGCAAAGATTCAAGCACATTTTTTCCCCCCCTTCGTTATTCAATTTTATGCGAACGCGAGGAAAATATGAAGAAATACTTTTCAAATTATACTATGTAGATTTTATACAGAACTTTTTTGATTGAATTCCTTTGCATTTCTTTGTAATTGCAAGCTTATTTCGAATAATATTTTATTCAAATTATTTTATGATGGATCTGATTTTAAATGTGATATCACTATATTTAAAATATTTATAATGTGTAAGAAATTTTTTATCTTCAATCATTTTGGTGAATAATTAAATGACGAAGCAAATACTGATGTCTTCAGTACAAATATAAATCTGTGTTTAACAACTAACACATATAGAATGACAGAAGTGTTTATGGAAGGTTTCGCGGCACAATCATTCAAGATCGCCTTGATTCTACGCTCAAGCTTTAACACAACATTTTTCTCATTGTGTCAAACTTACAAAACTGCTTTTTCTAAAACCTTTACATGAAGACCACTCCCTCGAAACATCTGGAACCGTACGTATCCCAAAATCAGGGATTGTCAGCAAATAATTCATTGCTGAAAGATAACCAAATAACTGAACTGCTTCCACAGATGTATCTTGAAAGTTCAACGTACTTTTATGATTTTGGCGATTTAGTTTTGAGTTTGACGAGTAAAAATATTTATCCATTATATCTCATTTGGAATAATCCAATTATTATTAATCGTACATTGCTGCAATGAAAATAACATCAATTAACTAAACATATATACGTAAAAACAAATATATTTTAATCTTCGAAACGATTTGTTAATGTTTGTATTTTGCGCTTATAATTGCCTCAAGCATTTTTCTTTTCTTCCCGAAATTTATTAAGGTGATATGGTACACTAAAAATCATTAAACTGTCGAAATTTTTTTATTGGCTTATTTGATACCCCGAATTTTTATAAATATGCCTGCAAAATTTCAAAGCTTTACCTGCATTTTTCATAAAGTAATGGAGCAATGTTTGACGCTAAACAGCAACTACCCCGCCTACATTTCAGATTATCTGCTAGAAAAGAGCCTGATAAAAAATGAATTAATTATTTTTCTAATACGCTTCAATGAGATTGACATTATACAAGCAGTAATAAATCATTTTAAGAAAGAATTGTGCAATTCATGCAAAAATTCTAGTTTGTGAATTATTTACTGGGAAGATCAAATGGATTTGGTCAAGATTTAAAAGGTGTGCGTGCTTTTTATGATATTATTATGAATGAAATTAAAACTTCAAAACGGATACTCCCAAGGCACAAATACTAAATCTCATATATACTAAATCTCAATATATGTCATGCTGTATTTTCAACAAACTATCTGCTTGACAGTTAAATTTTCATTTTAAAATAATTGGACATTCATGTATTGTGAATATAGATTAACAATATATATTTTTATCAGTATTGGCATGCAGAAGTAGATGATGTGACTTATACTATTAGTAGGCTGAATTACAATAAATATCATCAAAATATTTATTGAAAGCAGGCTTTTTATCAGTCGATGCAATTTTAAAATTTTCCATTATTTGTTTACATCTGATTGAACTTATTCCTTCCAAATGAGCTACTAGAGAAATTTCCCTTAGCATTTCAAAATTGGAAAACAAGATCATTTAATCATTTCTTCCAAGTGCATTGAAGGCATAATGCAATTAATTTTTAACTGGGCACCCTCTCTCTCAGAATGTTGAAACACAATACATATTTCCTGTATTTAATTTATTAATAATAACATGAGCAACAGAGTAAAGCATTCCTTATTAGTCAAGTACAATTAAACTTCTATTAACCGAATACATATTCTAATACTGAAGATTTTTCAATACCCCCTTCAAGATTAGCTTTAATGAACTCTATAGAAGTTTTATAAACCAGTTGAAATGCTTGATTATGCTTTGAAAAATATATTATACTGATCCCTTAAAAGTCTTTATAAAGAGTGATTCTATCAAGAGAGAGAGAGAGAGATTCCATTAATAATTGGAATATAGAATCTTTGATATTTCTATACAACTAGTTTTTCTTTTATATGTCTAGGAAGCTTCACATGTTAGCAAATGTGTTAAATATCTAAATCTACAATTTCACTCATGATATGGAAAAGGTTAAGGGAAAGTTAAATCTCAACATATTGTGTAAATCTTTACGTGTGATTCGTATAAAATTTTTTGCAATAGATAATACATTCCAATAATGATTTTTTTCTTACTTTAATTAAATAAATGTATTTTCTTATTAAGAATAATGTTATTAACTTTGGTTGGATCCTAGCAGGGCACCCTTCTTTTACAAGAACACCTCCAGAAAATTTGTATTTTCTATTATTATTCTCACAATCATTTAAAAATTTAGCCAAACAATTTACCTCATATATTTACGCTAATTTTTCATAACAATCAATAGAACTTTCGATTTAACGACAAGAAAAAGTTTTACACTCACGAGATCCGCCAAGTGGGCAATCACCCAGCAGGAACTAAAAAAATAATGAATCTACTACAATAGTAAATACCTGGAAATTTTAAAACGTATTATTAAAACATTATAAATAATCAACGCATAAAATTTTTACATTCACGTGATTGGAGAATCGAGCTTTTACACGGCAGAAGCTAGAAAGTCGATGAACGGAAAATGTTAATTACATCAAATCAAAGCACAAAATAAAATAAAAATACAATATAAAAAGAGTAAAATAATAATAATTCAAAATTATGAATCAAAGTTTTTAGTTATTCACATAAGTTAGAAATTCCATAAATCAGCAAATATGTTAAAATAGCTTTCATGGCCCGGCGTTGCACGGGCTTTCTCTACTTTTATAAATTTTCCGTTCTCTTCACAAAATCAGCATGACCAATAATCTTTTTCGAAGTAACTGTAGCTTCTATGTTTTTTCCTCTCCTCTAAGCCCGGCGTTGCATGGGCTTATACCGAGGGTATAACTTAATTCCCATGTTAATTTCCTCCTTTTATTCTAACGCCAACACTTTGGTGTGGGTTTGACGCGTACGATGTGAATGCATGACCCGTGAGTGCGTGTCATGGCTTTGTTGCTTAACATTTTCCCTTCTCTTCACAAATTCTCAATCCTAGTACCACTGAAGACCCGCCGTGTAGGGGCGCGATGCACGTAAAATCTGTCGAGAGCTCAAACGTCCTCCCGTTGGTGTGGTGTGGTAGTTAGGAGAGGGGGGTGCCAGCTCAGGTGTCGTCCGCGTCACTTGACCATGGTTCAAAATTACGCGGACCATCCCCAAAGGGCCTCGTGTTGCTGAACATTGGGACGTTAATATCCACTCAACTTCACAAATTCAGCACTTCCAATATTATTTTCCGAAATTAGTTTGATTTCTTTGTTTCTTTCCTCTCCGCTCAGACCGGCGTTGCACGGGCTTTTACCGAGTGAATAACTTCACCCTCATGGAAATTTCGTGTTTCCCTCACTCGGGGGTAGGAACTCCGTAATTTTACACGCCTCTTGCCTTGATAGCACTTGTGTGTGTGTGTGCGTGCGATGTGAGTGATTTCTTTAACAATGTCATAAAAACTCCCTTTTTCGAAATTTGTTCTTGCGTTGGTGTGGTGTGGTAATTATTAAAGATGGGTGAAAGCTCAGGTGTCGTCCTCGTCACTTGAGCATGGTTGAAAATTTCGAGGTCCGTCACCAAAAACCCTTGAATAGGTGAACAGTGCGAATTTAAAAATGACCCTCTCATTTTCCAATTCTTTCCTTTTCCTAAGTGAATAATTTCATCCCCATGGAAATTTCGTGTTTCCCTCAGGCCGATAGCACTTGTGTGTGTGTGTGTGTGTGTGTGTGTGTGTATGCGCGCGATGTGAGTGATTTCTTTAACTATGTCATAAAAACTCCCTTTTTCGAAATTTGTTCTTGCGTTGGTGTGGTGTGGTAATTATTAAAGATGGGTGAAAGCTCAGGTGTCGTCCTCGTCACTTGAGAATGGTTGAAAATTTCGAGGTGCGTCACCAAAAATTTTCGAATAGGCAAACAGGGGGAATTTTAAAATCACCCACTCACTTTCCAATTCTTTCGTTGTAGTTTTTTATTTCCCGGAAACGAAAATGTAGTCTTTTTAAAAATAGTTGTATGCTGAAAAAAAGACAGAAAGTATAAATTTTTAAAATTACAAAATTTCACTACTATTTTAATTCTTGAAGTAAAATTGTGAGAATTTTATGAAATATTTGACACGGGGGGGAAAAAGTTTCATGCAATTACGCATTATTTTAAAGTAAACTATAAGTTTTATGAAAGAGAACAAAAATTTCGATACTGATAAATCTTTTTAAATGAATCTCAGAAATGCATTGAATGCATTTTAATTTTTAAAAAATATATTAATTTAAATCCATTATCAATAAATACTAATAAAAAAAATTCTACAGATAGCTCTTGAAACATTTGGATGTTTAATTAAACATATATAAGTGTTAAAAATCCACTTTTGGGGGAAAACCTAGTTATATGCTAACATTCACTGAAAAAAACATTAAAAAAAAAAAGAATACTATTTGATAAAAACATTTAATTTTTTTAATTTTAATTTTATAGTTTTTCATTCCACTCTGTGTTAAAATTATTTAAACACGTATCTGCGGAAAAAATTATATTATACAAAACTAACTTATTAATTATTTTTAATAAAATTGATTAAAAATGCTCATTTAGCAATTAATTGTGACATATTACTTTTGGCATTTTACTTTTTTAATCACTGTTTCTAAATATCAATGAACTTTTTAAAAATCATTTTCTTTTAAATTCATCGATATTTATAAAATACAAAACTATAACTTATTAATATTTTTACATTAAAATTGATTAAAAATATTCATTTAGGAATTAATTGTGACATTCCGTTTGCTTAAATAATGGCAGCACTGAAAATTTACGTGGGAAAAATAAACAGAAATGAAAGCTTCTTGTTAGGAATTGTTGAAAAAGATAGAAATTACTTTAAATGATTAAAAATCAGAAAAAAACCTTTTTTAAGGCAAAAAAAAAAAAAAAAAAATGAAAAGTACATTAAAATAACAGAGGATCATGTTAAAATAAGTATTTATCAGTAAAATTAATTTACGTGGGAAAAATAAGCAGAAACGAACAAAATGAAATTCGCTAGATTCGAACCTAGACATAAGAAAGAATTAAGATACTTCGCGAAAGCGGCGCGTTAGCCAATCACGCCACGCAGGTTAGTAACAGAACAGAAAATAGGCAATAATAATGAATGGTCGGTTCAAATTGAATTTAATTTTTAATTGAGGGGATCCATAGGATATTCACATAACGATTGAAACATTTCGATTGAAGATTACATTTAAATGTATTGCAAAAAATTTATTGATTTTTGATATTTTAAAAAAAAGCAATTAATAATAAAGAATATATAATATACAAACATAGCTTTTTTTTTTCCTAAGGAATTTATACCTATTTAACTGACTATTTCCAAAAAAAAAATTTCGAAATGGGCAAATTCTTCGATTTTATTATGAAATTATATGTCAAAAAAAGAAATATACATTAGGCATTATTTTAAAGTAAACTATAAGTTTTATGAAAGAGAACAAAAATTTCGATACTGATAAATATTTTAAATGAATCTCAGAAATGCATTGAATGCATTTTATCATCTTAATCTGACATATATAGTTGATAAAATACATCTTTCACTCGCATTTTTTTTTTTTACTCGCCAAAGTTACTGATTTCCCCTGTTTAAAGCAGAATTTTTTTAGTGTAACCCTTGAGTTACAGCGGTCGAAGGCGAAACAGGTCTGAAATCTTTGGCGCAAAGCTAATTTTCGACGCCAATGTTTGGCTAAATGTAAAATCGCATATTTTGAATTATTTTAAAAATCATTACCTTCATTTTAAGGGCATAATTTTTACGTTAATACTCTCAAACATCACCAACTATTTGTAAAAATTACGTACTTTGAAATAAAAAATGTACAAATTACTACTTTTTAATTTATTTCTCAGAAAAACATAAGTTTACGAAAATCACAATTTTTTTTTTAAATCCGTAATTTTGAAGCAATTTTTTCAATCTTCGTATATGTTACGGATAATATTACTGTACACACGGAAAAAAGGTTTTGTGAGATTATCTTCATAAATGACGAAGTTATTCAATGTGAAGTAAAAATTAAGACTACTTTTTAAAAATTCTATAAAAAAAAAAGTTTTGGGAATTTTATTTTTTAAATGAATGGATCTAAAAGAGAAAGGCTTGAAGTTAATTAGTGTAGAATATCGATTTAATAACACGAAAAGTAATTCATACCCAACGATTTAGAAATAATTTTCATAAAAACGCATCAGTTTTAACACTATTTTAAAAAATTCGAAAAAAATAGAAAATATCGTTATTTTACAAAAAAAATTACACCGTGTCGTGGCGAAATAAATGATCTTTCCGATTCTGTAATTATTTTTTGTCTAATTTCGACACCGAAAATCGGATGACAATTTTAATATGGTGGAAAACGTAAGATTACCGCTCGGCCGAAACGGAAGGGAAGTTCCGCCAAGTAAGCAACCGGTAGGAGTAAAACAATTCGGCGTTTTAAGGTTTTTAATTAATATCTTTTTAACTAATTACAATATCGGAATATAAATAGGCAATACGGCTTCCCCGGAAAATTCCCGATCTTTTGGTACCTTCCGCGACTTTCTGCGTGGTGCTGTTCGTGAGAAGATAGACGCACATAGATAGATACATACATACATACGTTTGTTTACCTTCGAATTTTAATAGTGTAAACTGCATTTTTTTCTTAAATTTTCAATTTTATTTATAATTGTCTTTTAATTGGAGAAGCATATCTACAACTCAACACATTTCGAATTCAAGCAGATGTTTATTTACATTTGTATTTCTACTGCGTTGTTTTTGCTTGCTAAGTCTGCCTTCCTTGATAATAGTTTTCGAAAAAGTATTGAGTAATCATTAATTTTTATTTGATAATTCATACTTGTGCATATATTAATATGAGTAGTAAATCCGCTAGAAGATCTACGGATTATAGAAGAAAGAAAAGGCATTTTTGTGGGAATCAACATTCTAAAAACGAAACGTTAGAACCGGTAGGCATCGATGTGTCATCAGCTTCATCTAAGAAACTGTGTTTGGATAGCGGTTCCTATCAAAGCAACTCCAGTGAAAGTAAGGGTTATCGATTGATAAATCTAGACATTCTTTTAGAAGAATTATCAAAATATTTAATATGCTTTTACTGTGGCTCAAAAGCAGTTTTGAAAGAAAAGGTTCTGTTTGGACTAGTATCAGAATTTTACATTGATTGTGATTCATGTGCTATGCAATCAACTTTTAAAAGTTCACCAGTGTTTGAGTCAAGTAACCACGACTATGAAATAAACACTCGCGTTACATATGCTATGCGTACACTAGGGGTTGGTCTACGTGGAATTAAAACCTTTTGTTCGGTGATGGATTTGCCTCCACCGGTTTCACAAAAGTCCTATGATAGGATTTTGAATAATATAAAATCTGCTGGTTCCATTGTAGCTGTTTCTTCAATGAACAAAGCTGCAAAAGAAGAGATTGCAGCATCCGAAACAAATGAAATATGTGTTAGTGGTGATGGAACTTGGAAAACTCGGGGTCATACATCTCGCATTGGTGTCTGCAGCATTATTGGTGATATTACAGGAAAAGTTATTGATGTCGAAGTTTTATCATCATATTGCAAAGGCTGTGATCAATGGAAAAGTCCGAAATGTGGAATAGCATATGAAAAATGGAAAAAAAGTCATGAACCACATTGCGTGAAAAATCATTCTGGTTCTTCTAATAAAATGGAAGTGGAAGAAATGAAGAGAATTTTTAGACGTTCCGTATTGGAAAGAAATGCCAAATATGTGAAATATATTGGTGACGGTGACACTAAAACATTCCCAGAGCTGCAAAGTACGGTGTTGTACAATTTAGAAAAAATTGAATGTGTTGGTCATATACAGAAGCGGATGGGTGCCAGACTTCGTAAGTTGAAACTGATGAATCGTGGCAAAAAGCTATCAGATGGCAAAAGTATAAGTGGGAAAAATCGCCTGACAGATAAAATAATAGATAAATTCACTACTTACTATGGAAATGCTATACGTGAGAACTGCAGCTCCGCAGATGATATGCGTAAATCCATTTGGGCCATTTATTGCCATTACCGCTCTACAGATGAAGAACCAATGCATTACTTCTGCCCAGTTGGTGCGTCCTCATGGTGTGGTTATCAAAAGGCGAAATACTCCGAAAATGAATCATACAAACATAACAGCAATGTGCCAACCTCTGTTATGGATGCAATAAAACCAATATTTGCAGAATTATCCTCACCTAAGTTATTGAAAAAATGTTTAGGGGGAAAGACTCAGAATTCAAATGAATCTTTCAACTCTACGGTTTGGAAATACTGCCCGAAAACATCAGGATCTTCTAAGAGAATAGTTGATATTGCAGTGAATGAGGCAGTTGTAATGTATAATGATGGAATGGCTGGTCGCTTGGATATTATGAAACATCTGGGTTGTAAAGTAGGGCATTTTTCTGTCACTTATGCTTTTCAGTGTGATAAAGCTCGAATAAAAGAAGCCGAAATAAAGTCTAGATCTTCAACATTAGATGCTCGTAGGGCTTTGAGAATGCGAAAAAAAGCCATGCATGAGCATTTTGTTGAAATAGAAGGTGTAACATATGAGGCGGGTGCATTTTAAGTATTCAAAAATTGTATTTTGTGGTACAAAATTATAATGCAATGTTTAAACGTGATTTTCTCAGTTTGTAATTTTCACACTTTCCCGCAAGATTAAAAAAAAAGTTTTGATTGTAGAGTTCTAAAATTTTATGTGGTTATTGTTCTTATCATTTATGATTCTGTGAACCTCAGTTTTGTTAATATGGTGAATAGATTTTATTTTATAACATGATAGATGGAAAAAAAATTACTAATTATAAATTTTATGATATCTAAATTTTTTAATTTTTTTAAATGTGGTAGAAATTTAAAATTTGAGGTTTACAGAATTAAGGCATTATTTAGCTTTAATTTGGTACATAAATGAAGGTTCTATTGTACATCTTTCAAAAGTTATCTTGCGGGTAACAGAAGGTAAGTAATTTTTATTTTTAAATTTTTGTGTGCATATTTTGTGTTGTTAAAAAAAATGTATTAATTTAAAAGCAAGAATTGATTAAGTATTTTAAACTTTGAACTGTTTTGAACAATTTGTAAAAAAAAAATCATAAGAATATGCAAAATTTATTGATTTATGTTGAATCGAAGAAGTATGTCAAAATGTACAATTTTTGGTTTCGAAAGGTACTATGTCCCCTTCACGAAACTGATTATTTTGGAAATGAAATATTTCTTCGTGTTAAAGGATATAGTAAAAAAACAAACATATTTCACCAAAATTTTAGTTTATTAGAGTACATTTTATTTATATAAATCTAAATATTCATGTATCTAATAAAAATCAATGAAACAAAAACATTCATAAGAACTTAATGAAATTTATTGCAAAAATTTAAATTTTTTGAAAAACAAAACATTTATTGAGTTTTTGGAAAATAATCTGATGAAAAAAATTACTAGTTAACAATGGCGTTACGTAGAATATTAGGGCCTCCATGCAAAATCAGATTTTGGGCCCCAAGCCATATCTTACAAAGAATTGCAAAACCGTAACACACCGGGCTCCCCCCCCCCCGCCCCACACGTTGCGGGAGCGTACATTACGCCACTGATATCAAACATCGTTTTGCTTAGAAATCTAGCAAATCTTTCAATTTTGAATTTCTTTGGTAATCTTTCTTCACGAGATACAAATACTATAGGCCCAGACCTAGTTAGAGTCTGATAAATTAAGGCCTTTGTGCAGAGGTGGATTAAGCGGCTGCATGGCCACCAGGGGCCCTAAACTTGAGCAATTCTTACCACAAGATTTGTACAATTTATACGCACAAAAGGCTTCACACACAGCACATTTATACATCTTTATATTTAGTACAGTAAGCAGGGATGTCTTTAGACTTCTTGGGGCCCTGGGCCCTTTCACAAAAGTAGACCCTGAGCCTCTGCACAAATGTAGGCCCCAACTATGACGCATAAAAGTAAACAGTGCGTAGCATACGTTGTCAAATACTCGTACAAACACCAAACAAATAAATGTGTATGACTTACAATTGCACAAATGGACTAGGCCTATATAAGGACGACGGTCATCACATGTAGCCAGTTGACATATTATCCGAAATTCCAAGTTTTAGTTTCCAATTTTTTTAAAGTTAAGGTTTATCTTGAGCAATTGAGTTTCAATATAGCTATACATTTTATTACGAGATTTTAAGTTTAACGAACCTTTTCACTATTTTAGTTTTTTACTCTTGAATTCATGGGCCTCAAACCTTTTACCGCCAGGGTCCTCCAACTAACTTAATCCGTCTCTGTCTTTGTATTGGAATCAGATCTCGAACGCCACTTATATAAATGTCGAAGTTTCAGTGTTATTTTAAAAAATTATTTCAGGATATTACTGGAATCTGTCATTAAATGTAATTTTCTAATATATAAAAGAAAGTTTTTTTTAAAAAAATGAAAATGAAATGAATTTAAGGCATCAGATAATTCAGTATTATAAAAAGTTTTTTTCGACTGGAAAACACCCTAAATTGTATTAAAATGATTTCATCTCCTATATATGAATTTCACAAACTCCCCAGTTAATTCATTTCATACTTACTGTTTCCATAAAATTCATCAGGTATAGAAAGTTTTATTGCAATTTTTATATTCATTTGCTTGATTTAGAATTTATATTTATATTATATTATGAAAAATGCCGCCCCTCTCGCCAAAGTAAAAAAAAACTATTATTAAAAGATAAAAATTGGTCATAAATGCACACCTATAAAACTTGAATATTCCTTGCGAAGAAAAAGAGAGAACAGTTCATATATATATATTAAAAACTAAAACATAAGAAATTACCACTGGTTTTTTTTTTCTGACTTTTAATTCTGAAAACTTTCTGATCAATTTGTTCAGCTATTTCATGTTCGATAGCCAATGTAGCTAAGCCATTTAATCTATCTTTAAAATTTGTGAACTGTAAGAAATTTTTTATTAATTTTAATTTTGAGAAACTAATATCTACACTTGCCAAACTTATTAGCAAAGAAAGTAAAATAAATGCAATAGCAAGATTTGGAGCAAATTCTAAAACAGAAATAAATTTTAAAACTTCAACTAGGCTTTTTTTTTAAACTGACATTTTCTCATCTGCTCAATCAAGCGCGTTTACATCTAATGATTCTCCGTCGGTCAACATCAGGCCTGCCCCCGCATATCTAGTAAATTTAGCCCTAATTTTTTTTTTAAAGTTTTTCAACTATTAAATTTGAAAGTTCTCTTCCAGTTAATCTTTCAACTGGAAGGGAAAAAAAAAAAAACTTCGTTAGAGTTAGATTTTTTAATACATGTATACCTTACCATAAATGTCATTTGCTCGATCTTGCTGGCATCAGGGGCGCAATCTAAAATTATCGAATAATATTTAGCTTGTTTAATTTTATGAACAATGTGTAATTTAATATTCTCATATAAAAGAGAAATTATCTCATTCTGAATATTTCTCCCTAGATAGTATACTTTAACTTCCTTTTCCAAATTTTCCATAACAAAAAAAAAAAAGGTATTTTTAAAATTTGGTCCAAATGCCGCCCCGGACATGGGTCCGGTTTGTCCGACCCTAGAGCCGCCCCTGTCTGAGAAGTCCTAAGTTTTTGTATGTATTCTAAGGGGGGGGGGGATTTCTAGTGCTCTTCTTAAAAAAATTCGCATTTATATTTATATACGAAATGTTCACTTAAACTTTTTGCTAGATATAATTTAACAGAAATACTTTTATAAATTTTGTATAACATATTTTTTACGGTTCAGTTTTATTAACTTAAATGTTTGAATTTTACTGTTGCATTGACAAAGTATTTTATACGTGCTTCAGCATTCGATTTTTAAGAAATTTAAAAGAATTTTGTATGTGAATTTGTATCTTTAATTTCTAAATAATATATAAACTTTGTACTTTTAAAATCTTTTAATTACATGTTTCGAAAATAAGATATAAATGTTTGTCATGCATAACATTGTTTGCAGCTTCTTGATCTTACAAATTTCTGAGTGCATGTGAATACTTGGTACATATGTTGTTAATTGTATTGCGATTTACGATTACTTGTAACAAAATGAAGCTCTTATAGCCTACCTAGCGAATTTTTGAAATTGCATATGAAGTTTTATTTTTCACTTTTTTCAGCAAAGTACAAACTTTAAAGCATCAAAAAATTTTTTGTTATGGAATTATTCAATTTTTTTCTATAGCAAAAAGTATGAACACAAAAAGAATAAAAACTTATTGGCTTTCTTCCTTTCTCATTAGATAACTTTTGAAGGATGTGTACAGTACAGTCCTACATTGAAAACGGAAGAATGCTTATGTATTCTGGAAAAACCTAAAATTTTAAATGTATCTTCTATTCAAGTATTTCTTAAAATTAAAGACAAATTTAAACAATGAGAGAAAATCCTTCCTTTCCTTTGTGTATATGGTGTTGCGAATTTTACTTATTGAAAATTTGTTATTTTCAATTTTTTTCGTTTTTCCAAGTGTTACTTGAAAATAAGCTTCAGGTTCCATAAAAAACACAGAAAGCTATTTCTTCTTGATAATTTTTTTAATAACAGAATTATTCATAATAAGCTATTTTCCTGTTTGAGTATTTCGCCACCACTCGTATCTGTAGTATCTTATGTAATTTTGTCCCACTCCTCTGTTCTTTTGCAGGTTGTTTTTTTTTAAAATAATTATAATATTGTATCATTTTCATGCTTATTTTTTGTATCGTTTTCTATCTATATCTCATGTTAAATCGAACCTGGTTAATCTCTCTCACTAAAGTTTACTCAGGAAAACTCATACACATACATGTAAGTAGTATGTAGCTTTACTTTCCTCTGTTCTGCGTGAGTGAATTTTAACATCACCCTGTTCAGTTACACGAGGGATTTTAGCGACGAACCTCGTAATTTTGAACCATGGTCAAGTGACGAAGACGACGCCCGAGCTGGCATCCCCTCTCCTAACTACCACACCACACCAACGGGAGGACATTTGAGCAGTCGACAGATTTGACATCCATCGCCCCCCTACACAGCGGGTCTTCAGTGGTACTGGGCTCGAACTCATGACATGCCAGCCACGAGTCTGTTACCTTGACCACTAGGCTAACGGTGCCACTTCCTATGTTCTGCAGAGCATAATAAAGGACTGATTTTAAAGTAGCTTTGTATATTTAAAATACTAATATATTTTTACTTGATAAAGCCCAATCAAAATGGGACCCTCGGTTTTTGTTTTTTTTGTTGCACTAGGGCCTTTGGTTACCTAGTTACGCCCCTTATATAACTCTAGATTAAATATAAAAAAATAATAGTGTATTTCCAATCCGAACAGTCTGGAGAGTAAAATGTCAACTCAGGTGTCATCCTCCTCAATTCACCGTGATTTAAAATTGCGAAGTTCGTCCCCTCTATACCCCTCCCATTGTATCGCCCAACGAAATTCAATCAGGAAATTAACGAAAAATCTATTTGTTTACTTTTATTATAGTAGAAGTTTCTGTTCACATCTATATTTTTTTATTTCAGAGAGCGCAATTACTGTTCGATATTGATTAGGTTTGCTTTCAAACGTTTCTAGCATTCTGTATTAATTTTTAAAAATACGTTTCAAAAATAGATTTTTACAATGTATAAAGGTACTATCCTTCCTTGCGTGTTTTTAAAAATTATATATTTTTTGGAAAAAAATAAAATTTTATAAAAACAACAAGTTAAATCAATGATTTTCAAACATTCATTTTTTAAGTTAGCAACCTAAAAAGGAATCAGCTAAAAAGTAAACGAAAAATATTCATATTTCTTAGAAAATTTAAAATATGTATATGTGTTCTACTTCTATGGTCATTTTGCTTTGACCTTTTTTATCTCGCTATAATCTTAAATAAAGTTTTCACATACCGTCGAATAGTTATAAAAATAGACTTCTAAAATAGAAGCATGACTTCGATATTTTTCTCTCTTACAATTATATTTTCATTAAATTTCTCACAAACAAATTCCGTTGAAAAACTTAATAAAAGTGTAATAATGATAATTTTTGATGTGCAGCATAGTGAGATACATAATAGCAATTATTTTCCAGTATTTATTAAAATGTCTACTTTTATGTTATTACCTACTTTACAAAAACTCACAAAAAATTATTAATCCAGTTACATTTAAACTATTTTGCGTTCTAATCAAGATAAAGCGTTAAAAATATCTAGCCAAAATAATAAATCAGGAAAAAAGAAAAAATGTTCCCAGGTTTTCATAATAAGCAGATTGTCCTGTTCCTATTCAAAGTGTTGTAAAATAGCCCCCCCCCCCTGTGAATCATGAGATGGGTCAATTACAAAGGAAAGTATTGCATTCACCATCTAAGATAGGAGATAAAAGCCCTGACTGGCTAGGCCCTCCTATAGAAAACTTCCCTGTAAAAGGAAAGTATTTAGGGAGTGCAGACAAACTAACATTTCTTAATTTTTCTTCCTCTAGGAGGGTCCATTTATTAATTATACTGTAGCACCACACTTTCCTCTCTTTCATAGCAATTCTCCAAATAAAATATCAGAAAAATTAATTTGAATAGAGGCATGATAGAAAAATCAAAAGTATGAAAAAACATTCACTTTGAAATAATGGGAATAGTGAAAAGAAAAAAAAGAACAACAAATTAAATTTACATTCAACCATTATTTTAATTAAATTCTTTTTGTTTTTAATAGAAAGGACTGAGAATTATTGGAGTAATTCAATATCATTCATTTTCAGTTTTCATGTCCTTAATTTAATGTTACTGAGTTACACACAGCAAAGATTTTGCCACTTTCTTCTATTAAACTAAGGTAGTGATTTTTCCCTTTTGTGAGCATAATTTGTCCAGGCATAGAATGTTCAATAATACATTAAATTTAAAATAGTATATGGCTGTGGAAATTATCTAAAATCTGAACTTTTAAATAACTTCAGCAATAAGTTTTAAAATTTTAATTAATCATGAATTGTACACAATTTATTACAATGCTTTTAAAATTTCAGAAATATAATCCCTGGGTTAGAGTTGGAAAGATAGTAGTGTTTTGAAAAAGAAATTTAAAAACTGAATTCATATCTGCTTAAATAAAATAAAAGAAACTGAATACAAAGAAGTATAACATTTCAGTCAACACTGAAATTCTAAAAATCACAGCTTCCTGCTGTGAATGTGTGGAATTTAGGAGAATGAAATGTTATCTGATTAAATCCTCCACATAAAAAGTATACAAAGATAGCATGTCAAGTTATTGAGATTTTATACATATATTGACAGAAATTTTATACATATGAAACAATTTTTTACAAATACTTCCTCTCTAAATTATATATATATTAACATAAAAAATAGTTAAGAGGAATAGTGAGCAAATATTATTCCTTCCTATCAAAAATGCCTTTTCAAAATGAATAGCTGCTTCAATATATTAAGATGGCAAAGATTTTGAAGTTCAAAATGTAATATATATATAGATTTTTTTTTACAAATAAATTATTTTATTATAGTTATACTGTGGTGAGGTAGTATGTTGGTCAAGAAATATTTATACCAAAATAAAAAAATTTTGTTTTATTTTTTAATAATGATATGTTTTTAATACTTATATAAAAAACAAATTAAAATTCAGTATTCATTTTTTTTAAAAATAATAAATCTGCAATCCTTTTAAATTATTTTGAAGTACCTTCATATTTCTCAAAAGCATGAATATTTTTCAGAGCATCTTTTTTCTATTATGATCTTATTTAAGTCAGGGCAGTTTTGTTACAAAAAGCTGCTAACTCTGACACTTTTAAACATTTGAAAAATTATAACTTCAGATTCTTATTAAAATATGCAGTTATATTTTCATCTACCTCTGAAATTGGCACATCTTATTGGACTAAGTGAAGGCATTTCTGGACAGTGTAGCATTGATAATTAAAAAAATATATGCAATAAATTTAGGACTAAAACTGAGTAGTGAAAAATTGAAGCAAGCACTGAACATTCGGAAAAGTAACGGGAAATTTGGGATAATGTACAATCAAGTTCAAAGGAAATTATTAAAGGAATTAAACATGAGAAAGAAAAAATGTATTAATCTTTCTTTTTAACAACCCCCAAATTAAAAAAAAAAAGGAGGAAGAAAAACTTATACATTTTTTTCTTCATTAAAGTAAAATTTTCAGGAAAAATCAATCTCATTTTTTAAAACAAATATTTAATTTGTATATCTCAATACATCAATTTCAAATTTTTATTTCAAGAAATTATAATTCAATGAAAGAAAACAGCCACTGTCATGTAATAATATATATTCCTATTATTAGAAATCTTATTTTTTTAAAAAAAGAATTCTGTATGAAAAAAAATTTTTTTTTTCAAAACCTATAACAAAACCTCGTTTTCACTGGAATATGTGTTCCAAGCAAAATATACATTAAGGTACTTTGAAAATTTAGCATTATTTTCCTGCCATTAATAATTAATTTTGAAGTACTGAAAACTTATTTTAAAATTATCTCTACTCAATATAGCTAAAAAAAAAAAAAAATAATAATACTGTTTCATGAAATTTACTTTAAAATTTTTTTTAAAAAAAGTACATCAATACTACTGATGATTCCGTTCTTTCTCTCAAATCCATATTCTCCCACATTTCAGACATGCATACGAAGATCGAATATTAAATCTTCTTTCATACACCATTCTAAAACCACTTTTTTTCTTAATATAGGCAAACAACCGTTCAGAATACTCATCACAATTAATCATACATTTATTTAGATTTGCTACAATATCATTGCAAGTCATCGTGATAATATGTAAAAATTTATGTGGAGAAAAAAATTATATTTACCTTGAAAAAAATGTATCCACATCGAAGCCAAACAAAACCAGCTGCTAACTAGGGAGCTTCCAGGCAAATGAAAAGTTGTAGGGCAATGACAAAAGGAGGGCGATTGCAATGACAAAAGGAGGGTTTTAAAAAAATGTACTGTGCACACATGCGAAAATGGCAAGCGTCTATACTCTGTTTCACTTTAAGTTGCCAGCATTAGGAAAAGTCTGATAGATAAAAGGAACAAACAAGGCCGGACGTGTAATGCGCAATTTCGTTGGCAGCACCTATTCCTACTTTTTACAGCCTTGGAATTCAAATTCCTCTGTTTTGGGGTTGCTATATTTGGCTCTCTATGAATTATTGGCTACTTTCAACATAATTAGAAAAAAAATCCAATGTATTGTATTTTTTTGATATGCTGTGTTGAGTGTGTGTTTCAGTATGTGTGCATCTATTATAAATATTTTGCGTTTATTGTTTATAACTTTACTACTGAACAATTTCATTGTTTTTTCAATTTTTGTTTGAATTTTAAGATATAAATATGTTTTCATTGTTTATTGTTGTATACAAGTTCATTAGAAATATGGTATGTTTATAAAATAAGAATTAAGATTAAATTTTTAAAAATATTAAGTGAAACTGGAAAACAAATGTAGAACTGTAACTATATTGTAGACTTAAAATAGAAGAGTAAAATATTTTAGTTTATTGATATATTTTTGATTATTTGTAATTTTAGTAAATTTTTATTAATCCTTATAACATTTGAATCAGGTTTAGCAAATTTTTTCTAAACAGACACTTGAGGATTATTGTTACAAAATCCTTTTAACTTTGTAGCTGAAATTAAATCATATTTTCATTTAGAGCAATATTCTTATATATATATATATAGTATAATAAAATGAAAAAAAATAATAAGACAAAATTATACTACCCACAGAGCTAAATGATAGAAAACAGATTCTAAGAAACATAGCTAGAAAAAATATTGATATATATATATATAATATAGCAATTATATATATATATATTATTCATAAAGAAAGAAAATTGTGTTTTATATTTATCTATATCATATTGACTGTTATAAATGGTAGGAATTAGATCCATTGCCTTTTAAATACTGTTTAGAATTAAAATGATTTTCAGCTTATGCTAAACAAAAACTGACTTGAATTTCATATAATTTTTCAGTTAAAAAAACAGTCCAAAATTATGTTTATATTGTGTGATTTAGCTAATATATAAAGGGTATAATTTAATATTTTTCAGGTCTTTTCTTACTTTGCTGAAAATTCATTATAACCATTGTTCACAATAAGATTCATATTTCAGCTATGCTTAAAACGTGTGATTAAACGTAAAATTCTGTAGTATAAAACTGAAAAATTTTTTAAAAATTATTAAAAACATAGTATTATAATCATTCAATTATCAATAGTATTGATGTACTTTAAAAAAAATTTTTTAAGTAAATTTCATGAAACAGTATTATTATTATTATTTTTAGCTATATTGAGTAGAGATCATTTAAAATAAGTTTTCAGTACTTCAAAATTAATTATTAATGGAGGAAAATAATGATAAATTTTCAAAATACCCTAATGTATATTTTGCTTGAACACATATTCCAGTAAAAACAAGGTTTGATATAGGTTTTGAAGAAGAAAAAAAATTTTCTTACAGAATTCTTTTTTAAAAAAATAAGATTTTAATAATAAGAAATATATTATTATTATACATGAAGTGGCTGTTTTCTTTCATTGAATTATAATTTCTTGAAATAAAAATTTGATCATCGTTTCCCTACACGGCGGGTCTTCAGTGGTACTAGGATCGAACACATGACATGCTAGCCACGATCCGATGCTTGACCACTTGCTACAGCGGCCACTATTTAATATTAGACACTTACTGCAATAGAAGTGTACAGGTATTTTCTAAATTCGTTTGTTCCAAAAGTATGAATCAATTTTCTTACCAAAATTTTATTAATAAAGTATGATATAAAGGCACCGTAATACATTTATTAGACTGCATCAGATGAATAATATACGAACATGTAAATCTTATTCTCATAAAATAAAATATACTCTGTTTTTGGAAAAAGCTCTATTATCTTAGAAAATTATAAAAACTACGGATGAAGAAAAAAAAAAACTCCTCACATATGAGCATTTGAAAATATAATATACGAAATGTTTATGTGCTATTCATCCATAATTAGCAATTTGTTTCTCTTGTGTAATTTTATTATAATAAATCGCAACTATGCAACATACTCAATTATCTCTAAAAAGATTTTTTGTACTTTCTCTGAAACATACAGCTTATT
>BMAO01014992.1:0-97778 GCA_019973975.1 Trichonephila clavata
TTTTTTGTTTATTCAAAACTTTTCAATAAGAAACTATATTCAGCTTGTACGTATACATATAACAAATTTTAGTCATAAAACATCACCATATAAAGAAATTTCTTTATTGTCAAAGGTCTTCAATTACAAATAAATATTCGAACTTTGAATGGAAAGCTGCTAACTAATTTCATGCTTTAAATGGAATTACAAAAGATTAAAAAACAATTTCATATTGACTTAATAGTATCAATTAGATTTGTCTCTTTTGTTCTCATAAATGACTAAATTTATTAACGTTCATTAAAATACCCAATGAAAACATGGATAAAAGAATTAGAGTCGAATGGATAATTATATTTATTTTATCTTCTGTTTGATTAAAACAAATTTAGATGTTGTAATTCCTTATGGACTTATTTTGTTATTCTATCTCTTTCGATATCAATAGGATTGACACAATTATAAGAGATTTTATTTTTAATTTCTACAAAATATGAATACAAGTGTTATGAAAGAGATAATTAATTAGAAGATAAATACTCTTAAATGAATTTAGCTTGTTATGCAAAAATTTCTATCGGTAAACATATTTTTCAAACAATAGGCTTGAAACTTGGTTCAGTCATGAGCAATGTATTTTTTTTCAAGTTAATCATATATAAAGAAAAATAATAATATTAAAGTTAGTCTACTCACATGAGACCTCTGTGATGAAAAAATTATATTTTAGTTGAAAAATATACATATTCCGAATTAAAATCTTATTTCATCACAAATGTAGAAAAAATACAGTGTTATTCTTGCAAACAATTGCGTTTGCTTTATTACATATAAATTAATTACAAAAAACTCAATGAACATAATTAACTAGTGTATTTGTTCAAATACATACAAATTAATATGTATAAATGTTTAATTTATGCTCAAAAAACTTTGTTTTCAATAGGCAATATTACAAACAGATTTTGTGCACTAACAATAGTTACCGTAAAATCCGGCGTATAACGCGCACCTTGAACACAAAAAATAAGATTGAAACTTAAGGGTCCACGTTATACGCCGGGTATAAAAGAGATAGCTTTAAAAATAACAAAAGAGATACGCATAAAGAATGTATAAAAATGTATAAAAATACCGTTTGTTTTAAAGAAACGACTTGTATTATGAACTAAAAGAGTTGTAGTTCTAGAAGTATACTATTTTTTCAAAAGTCTGGGATAATACCTCGAAATAAATGACTTTAAAATATAACAGCATTGTATGCTAATATATTTCAGATTTCTTCGATAAAAAGGGGGAGGGGGTTGCGTTATACAACAAATATAGCTAAAAATTTTAAAAAATCAGCTTGAAAGTATAGGCGTGCGTTATACTCCTGATTTTACGGTATACATTAATAATCATTTCGTTCAATTAATCAAATTATGCTCCATCCTGTTAAATATTCGAATAATTCTCAATGTAAAGTAAAAACAACTAGGTACAAAATATGGATAATGATACATGTACTTGAATGGAACAAAATTAATAATGTTTATGATTAGAAAAAAAATTGAGAGGAGTTTTCTCTCCAACCTCCTTTTTTTATTTGTAATAAACTAAATCAGAATTTAGTAGCCTACTTCCTAAGCATTGAGCTGGCAATTATCTGGTTTCACTTTAGTTAACGCAAATGAACGATATGTATATCTGTATAATTTATTAATAAATTCATTCCTACAGGCATTGCTGAACTACAACATCTCGGATTCTGAAAGGGATGCGCAAAATGGCAAGGCGCACATAGTCTACTAAGAAGTGATCACGCGCATAGTTAGACGAAATGATAAATGTGTGTATCAGGACTTTAACCTTATGGAAATTTAATATTGCATGTAAGGTCAAAATATAAACACATAAAATGGATATAGAGTATTGTCGATACATTCTTTGACCAGAAGTATCCGAACAACGCCTAAATAAGGGAATCTGGCAGATGCCGCCATTGTGTCGAAACCGGAAGCAGTAAAAGTGTTGGTGTAGTAATTTATCGGGTCATAATTATATTTTTGTGAAGCAATGACTAAGTCAAAGAAGATTAGTAACTTTTATGATCATGATGTTGTATCTCTGACGGGACAAAATCAGACAGTACCATGTGTCCAGATAACTGTTATGGCATATCGTGCAATATTGTCCATATAGAGGTTTGTTGACGAGAAAAGTACACTTATTTCTTGTAGAGCAGAAAGAATAGCTGGACAGTCAGAAATATCAGCAAGTGAATTAGATAGCAGCTTTATAGTGGGATGTCACCTTTGAAGGAAATCCGATCGTGGAATTTCGGACATTTTACACAAGCTAAAACCCACTGTGAGTTATTTCATTATTAAGTAGAAACTTAGAGACAGTGACACAGCAAAAAACTAAAAAGGGCAGGCCAAACAAAATTAGTGAACGGAGTAATAAAATTCTGGAACGGGTAGAGAAACATTGCAATTTCTTTTTGGCTGAATCGCGCTTTCCATATTAAGTTCATTTCTTGCATAACTATTTCCAAATCTGTAGTTGATAGGTTATTTTAAAACCCTCACCTCCTTTTCTCTGTTTCCTGGCCTTCTGTCTTACTATTCCTTTTTTAATTTTTTTTAAACTAAATTAAATATTCTTCTGGCTCTTTGCTGCCCCTCTCCTGAATTTTGACTAGTATCAACACCCCTCCCACTTTCCTTCTGCTGTTCGGTTTCTAATCTAATCCCTAATTTAATGGCTATCATTTCGTTCCGACTGTTGCTTCATTTGACTTGCGGTGCAAGTATAATGAAAAATAGAGTGGTAGCAGATGTGTGTTCTTGTGTGGTGACTCTTTCGCTTTAGTCCCCAGTTTCTTCTCTAGCCACATCTGTTCGCCATATTTTGGGTCCCTGAGGCTATTTCTTTCCTCTGCGAGAGTCTACGCAATCTGTCACTGCATAGGATATGTCTCTTTAGCCATATTTCCAAAAAAATAATAGAAAACAACTTTTTAGACTTTCCCTTTTTTTTCATCTTTCATTCATTTCCTTCCTGTTTTCCTTTTCCTATTCAGAAGTGGTACCCCTGAGTATCTTATTTCTTTTCCAAGGACTTTCCTTTCGCATTATTGAAACAACATATGTGTGTGTGTGTTTAGTATTTACATTGTTTTTATTCTTTTTTAATCACATTCCGGGGCATCCGGTGAGAGACCAATTTTATAAAGTAGTTTTACTGTATTTTATACTACTTTGCCTATTATCTAGAATTTTGGGGAGAGTCTTTCATTCGCGACAATTTTGTATTGTGTGTGTGTATTTCGTTTGGTAAATAAATAAATCTCGGAGGATTGGTTCTCTCCTCAAAGTCATTGGGGGTAGCTTGGTTTTCCAAAGTAAGAAAGTAAGTAAGGAGTTGTATCTGGAGTTTTATCAGGCGTTAGTACTAGCAGCAGGAATGTTCGTCAATAGTTAAAAAAATCTAGTGTTCCATATTCATGTAGCCCCTATACAATTTAGAAGTCCTCCAATGAGCGAGTCTGGATTGGGACGAAGACCAATATGTATATAACGACGTTAATTTAAATCAATCCAATGTAACCCAAATGAAACAACAAAATTCCCTTAAATTTCTTCTGTATCCGCGGATAATATTGAGGAGTATTCTGACTCAATAATTGTAAATGATTTATATTGACATAAATTATATTCATAACCTAATCTCAAATTCGTATAAGTGTAACTCAAAAAAGTTAAAGTTAAGTGTATAAATAGGAATTTTATTATTTTCTCCAGAGAAGGAATAGCAGAATGATTTCCAAACGTTATAAAATATTTTGGTTATATTATATTCTTACTAGTTCTCAAGCCTATAGTAAGAAGAAGCTTTTGTTCCTCTAAAAAGTTATCATTACACTTTGAAAAACACAATTTACAGCCTAAATATATATTTTCAAACGTTTCGTTTTATGCTAAAGCTAAATATTTCACCCTGATGTTTTGCAAAAAGAAGAGATTTATTTTGGCATTTTCCCAAATGAATTTTTAAGCTATTTTTATTAACACAAAACACTATAGCTTAAAATTTCTTCTTAATATTGACATACATGCAAATGCATATTCAGGGAATGAGCAACACAAAGGTTTCCAGATTAATTAAATATTTTGTTTATAATGTTATAATGAAATAGCAGTGATGTGGGTTTCATCACTTAAAACTACAAAAGTACCCCAGGTTCCAGAAAATGGTGACAAGATAATTTTTCATATCATAGAAACTATACTTGTCAGCATTATTTAAATTCAGATGTGTTTATTAAAAGATGATTTCATAATTGTTGACATGTTTAAAGGAAGCCCTATTTTTTTTGGACAGGGAAGAGGAATAGAAAAGTCCAGTCTCTCTCTTATTTCCTTTTTATCAAAGTTTATTTCATAAGAGAAAAAAAAATCTGATCTAATAAAATATTTTGGTGCACTTTTTGCAATTCAAAGGCTTGTAAAATCATGAAATTTGGATTTAAATATGCAATGATTATGTCATTTAAGTAAAAAAAAATATTACCAATGACATACTGATATATTAACATATTTTTTGTTATTTACTATGCCCAGTGGCTGAGTGGTAGCGTATCGCGCTTTCACGCCAAATGCCCAGGGTTCAGTCCCCAGGATGGTCAAGGTCAACTCAGCCATGCATCTCTTTAGTAAGTTGATAAATGAAGTACTAAACTCTTTTGCTTAGGAACTAAACAGTGGTAATTTGGGACAGACTGAGCACCTGACCGGAACATCTGCTCATGAATCTCTGTGCCCAAGGTCATGAAAAATGAGATCAGCACAGTAAGTCTTAGCCCACCTGGGCTTTTGCGAGACTAAGTTTAGTTTCTTTTTATTTAAAAACGGTAAATTTTTTAATTTAACATAGAAAGTTATTTTTTCTAACTCTCGAAATCCTAATACTTTTACCTTGATATTATTTGGAATGAATTTTCATCAAAGTCTACCAGAAATCAAATTTTTTTCAATATTTTTAGTTCACTTTCCTAAAGGAATAGTGCTTGTCATTTTATTGAAGGAACCTCATTTTTGTGATGCTGTTATGTGAATGCCACGTTCATGATAAATGATAAAATATCAACTCCATATTATAATAATTTTATAAACCAAAGTTATCAAAAGATTATATATTAAAAATATATGATCTACTTGGGCAAATAAGAGGCGAATCGGAGAACAGAATTCTAGATTACAAAAAAGCATTGCAAAGGAAAACAGTTAATCGGCTAACTTGCTTATACGATCACTTTGATTATCACTATGCATCTCTTGGTACCTTTGAGACCTGGTCAGCAAGTTGTAAAAGGCAGATCAAAGCTGTACTGCTGGAATCGCAGCAATCTCAGCAGAAATGTTTGCTGTAATCCTAGAAGACACAAATGGTTGTTATGATACACTTTAGACTTGAGGGTTCCCCACAAAATGTAACCCCACACTAACCGATCAGGTGACCTGGGTGATCAGCTAGGGCCGAGACCAGACTGACCTCTGCTAACAACTCTGTCAGGAATGAAGATTGTGTAAATGTGATCTATGGTTCGGTGGGATGTACTGGAAGTTGCACAATAGGTATTTTCATACTCAGTTAATGTTGTACCAAATGGATTACCAATGATCAACTCATACTGATCACTAAGATCTGACTAGTTTCGATCAATTGCTGTGCGTGCAATTAAATATTATCCAATCGTCAGGCACCTTTTATTTTCCCCACCCTGTTTCTGCACTAATCAGTCAAAAAGAATAAAAGGTGTTGTCTATTCAAGAAGATTTTGCCAGTAAATAATCAATATTCTCCAGAAATATGATCTGAAAATCTTATTTTTTTTAGGATAATCAATTCCATCTTAAAATAAAATATAGCAGAATGATCAACTTTAGGCACTATATGTATTGTCCATACAAAAAAATTTATTAATATGAATATTTTTAAAATTTTTTTATTTTGTTTTTTTGTTTAATTAATTTTATTTTGTTAATTGCTTATTTTTTTTTTGAGTAAACGTTTTTTTAACTGTAGACTTTAAGAAATATATGTATATTTTATGATGTATAATATAATAGTATAATACATAAATACATACACTTACTCATGAATTGCAATGGATCTTCAGAAACAAACAATATTTATCATTTATAAAAATATATATTATCATTTTATAAAAATATAAACCAAAAGTTTTTCTCCTTTTAAGTTGTCAATATCAATCATAAATACCATTCAAATCAATTTACTTTAGAACATACCAGAGGTTTTTAAAAAATAGTGGACTCAAATATTTTATTCTCTTTTGTTGTCCTCAATATATACAATGTCATAAAAACTAAAACACATTCGCTTTTGAGTAAGTTTGTATCTACTGTATGTTCATAAATGTATTTCAGGTCTATTTAAGCAATAATAATCTTTAAATATATATGCATTGGAAACCTTTAACGTTTATTCTTTTTTATAATTAAAAATAAAATGAGGTTAAATTAAACATTTATTTTAATCTAAGGTTTTTATAAAACATTTATAAAGAAAATACAGATTGCAGAAAGAAAATAACCTTCTGTATGAAATATATTTTTGTATGAACAGCTTCAGTGATTATTTCTGTAATTAAAAAAAACACAATTCTCAATACCAAAAATTCAATGTATTCAGATCTGTTTTTATTAAGATATTTTTTTACTAGAGTTTTGGATCCGCACCAAATAAAGTGCTTAAGATCGGGAATGATGGATGTAAAGTCCGTTAAAACAACTATTAATCACATCAAAAAATGTCTACGAAGTGTTTTCTATCTTAACCTTACGATTAAAAATGCGTTGAAATTTTTTTTTACTGAAGTTAGCAGATTTCAGCTTGAAGTATGCAAAAATGTTCTCACTTAAAGTCCCTTAAACTTTTTTTGGCTAGGAAACAAAGAAATTGAAATACTACACAAACCACAGAAAATTTCAACGCGTACACTCTATAAATAATTATTTCTCTTATTATTATAAATAGCGTAAAATGATTTCTTTATGTTTAAATGACTTCAGAAAAGTTGTAAAAGTTTGAAAATTGAAAAGATGTTCATGGTATAATAATATAGTTTGTAAAAAAGGAAAATAACTTTTTATACGATTTGGTTACTTTTTTTTAATTTGGTCAATGTGGTAAGTAAACAAAATATTTATGCATTGCAGAATATGATTTTCTTTTGTATAATGTTAGAATTTTAAGCCTCCCCAGAAACTTTAACTATTTTTATTACTTTTTCAAAAACTTTAAATTTAACATTAGTAATGTAAACAACACATAAAATATTAACACAACCAAAATAATTACAAAAATATATATTACCTAATAATAAAATATGATGTTTACTGAATGTTTATTGATCGATTCAATGTGTATCATATAAATTAAAACAATGACGCAATTACATAATTCTATACACATGGTACCATTAAAGTGTGTGTGTGTATAAGTATAATTTAGTTATTTCATAGAATAACTACGTCTTTCAAGAAATAACTAGACAAGTCAGTTAACGTATATAATAGATGAAATATTTCATACTTTAACTAGTTATTTTATGAAATAATTAATGGTAGACCGTATATATTATATATATATATATATGTATATATATGTATATATATATATATATAAAAAAATATATAAAAAAAAAAAAAAAAAAAAAAATAAATCTAATGAAATACAAATAAGAACTAACGAGTCAAAATGCAATTTCGGACTTAGACGAATAAGTGGTTAAACTAGTTTGAAGCGCCAACCTTCCTTTGCACTCGTAGGAAAGACAAAATAAAATAAATAGAAATTAAAGTATACAAAATCAAAATATAAAAATCAAAGTATAAAAAATCTCATATAAATATGAAAGAACCCGACTACTATTAAGCAAAAATTCTCCCAAAATGTTTAAGCAGAAAAATATCAAAAGAATTACCCAGTAAAAGGATTCTTCCAAAAAGATTTTAAAACTTCTGCTCACAAAGCTTACTCCAGGAGATCCAACACTCTTGAAACCGATGGAAAGCTTATATATGTTGTGATAAAAATCTAAATTGCACTTAAACGCATCCTTTATACCAGCTTGTAATGAAGACGCCAAGAAAGATTACATTCAAAATTAGTAGGCTATAACTTGGTTGGTTGTCACAAATGTAGAAAATTGGTTGGTTGTCAAAATGTAGAAATTTGTTTTGGTTGCTAAAAATGTAGAAATTTTTCACATTATAGGATTTTTAAGAAGGGTGTTTAAAAAATAAACTGTGTGAAGAGTGTTAAAACAGAATCTTAACAGCAAAACCACTAAAATGCTGACTTTGAAATCCTATTGTTGTATGGTGGTTTTGAAATCAGAACTAGCAAGACGATTAATGTATTTGTGATGAATATATGTTCTTAAGAAGTTAAAAGGATAGTCATGATCTAAGCAGCATTGGAAGTATTTCTTGATATTATTAATTTATCTATTTTGTTGTAGTTAAGTTATCATTCCTAAGTAAAAAATTCAAAACAATATTTCTGTAAATTGATAGATGCAAATTGCTGTTCCATACAGGAATTTTAATTATATGGAAAAAAAAAATATATATATACATATAAATATATATATATATATATATATATATATATATATATATATATAATTGTCACATGTTTGAAAATATTAGCTTTAATATTAAGGGAGTAATAAATAAAAATAGATCGAACTCTTTATCATCGCGTAAGGATTTGTGGGTAAATAGGCCTATTTAAAGGTGGAGCGAGAGCTGACGCAGGAGAACTGGTTTTTCTCTGTTTCGCCCAACTTGGGCAAAAGCGCTGCGCGCTGAGGCCCACGTATATCTAATTTTAGTCAGACGAAGGAGAACGCGTACTGAAAAAGGCTTAGCTGGTGGACTCCTTGCCGGATTACCGTCTATTGTTCTACTCGGTTGCGCGCCTAAGGGCAGCCATGTTGGATTTGAGATGATAACCAAAGAATAAAGAAGTATTTGTTATAGATGATGCCCTCCTCACATTTAACCAGCAGGCCTGGGGCCTGATATATATATATATATATATCAAAAATATACACAAAATAGTTATAAACCTAAGATAACTATAGTCATGATAGTTTGAAGCCTTAGAGTGAAAAATAAAAAAAAATTCCAAGTTGTTTTAAAAATTAAATGATCATAAATAACTAAATCCTCTCAAAAATACATTTTATCCCTACAGGGGGTGATCAATTGATAAATAATACTGAAAGGCAGATGATATAATGTATTAATGTTCATATTCTAACATTAGTTAATTAGAAATGAGAGAAAAAAGAATATGTTTTGTACCTGTTACTTTCACAATTAACTTTTCTACTCCTTGAACTTCAAAGATATCATAATGCTGATGTAGCCAATAGATACATGGTACTTTTTTTTTCTGTGCTGTCTTAGTACTTTTTACTTCTGCTATCAAAGCTAATAGTTTTTCACGAGTAAGTGCAACCCTGTTTTCCTTTGCCCCATGCTTATTTAATCAAGATTCAAATATCTCAAAATAAATATTTTTTATTTGCAAGTTAGTCTTCCATTCTTGCAGAAGTCATTGCTTGAAAACAGGTTGCAAAATTATGTGAAAATAATCCAAAATGTAAAACGCTAACATAAATACACTTTCTAAATTCTACGTTTAAAAACAACGGAATGAAGGTTACTCTCACACACATCATCGCAAACGGTTCAAAATTGACTAAAAGCTACTAGAATCGGTTCAAAGAACCTTCGAGTGCTATATTTCATACTTTAACGATCAAGTAATCTTTATTCTATATAATACCTGGTAAGATCGTGAAATTAAATAATTTTCTAAACTTTAACTGACTTATCTAGTTATTTCAGGAAATACCTATTTATTCTATGAAATAACGGTTGCACACATTAACGGTAACATATACATAATCACTCATAATACCCACATAACTTCTTTAAATTCTATTTCTTAAATATTTAATATTAACTCATTCTATTACACATCGCAGTAGAAACAGCTTAGTAATTTAAAGGAATCCATGTATAAATGGTTGTAACGTATGACAATGGATAGATATTCTGATCTCAAAAATTTCTCAATTTTCGTGTTTTCCATCTATTTTTGCTCATATATGTTTAGCTATGAATTTATGATAGCACTGAAAGTTTATTTCAAGAATAAACTCCTTATGATAAATCAATTATTAACATCCTTTACTTCTGTTGAAAGAAGTAACACAATAATAATGCATATCAAATAAAATCTGATAAAATGAAATACTTCGGATAAATCTACAACATCTAAATAATCGTCCTTCAGATTCATTCCATTAAAATGGCTTCAGGCTTTTAAGACTTTTTCATTTTCAACATAACACCAATGCGGTTGGGCTGTGGCTTCATTAGTCGATGGAATACTTCGGATGATTCCGTATGTCCGCTCATTTTTAAAACGACTGCTTATTTCTAGCATAGCGACTCAGAGCAATTAAGATTTCAATGGACTCACGATAGATTAAGACGTCCCAGTGACAGTGCAGATGGTCGTCGTAAAAAGTCGTAATTAGCCTCGAAGTTCATTAAAAGAGTGCCCTTAGAAATGTACTGTGGGAGTCTTCAATGACATTCAATGGAAAATTCAGTAAGGGATAATTAGGAAATTGTCGTTTTCCATATTATCCTTTGGGGACAGTTTATAAGAATAAAAACTAAATGATTATTTTTCTGTTCTTTTATGGTTTTGTATTCCGTAAGGAAGCTTATGTATTGAACTTTATTCCTATATTAGGAATTAAAGATGTCGACATATGTGTCTGCATCTGAAGGAAAATACAATGGAATAAATAAATAGATATTGTAAATTCAGTTCATTTTATTTAAATTGCAATTATTTCTGTGGAATATTTCTAGAATATTTGCTTCAAAATTTTTTATGAAATTGTAAGAATATTATTTTAATCTGCTGTAAATATACATCTATCTTTTAATCACTTTAACTTTGTATCAAATATTTTAATTTTAATGAGAAGTTTTTGGATCTGAAAATCAAATTAATGAACGTATAATTTTAAGTATCATTTTTTTCCAAAAGTTTACATTAAAGTATCTTTGGAAACATTATTCTTTATTTATATGAAAGAAAAATATTTTTTTTTAAATAAAATTATTTACTTAGAATACCTTGAAGTCTATTTACATAAAATATTAAGGTATCCGAACACTTTCGGAGTACTTTTTAACAAAATAGCATACTAAAACATTATAAATGCTCTCTTAGGACTCAATACCAATAAATATTACTATTTAACTATCACAATTTAAAATAAATTACCTGAATTTTACAAAAATCACAATTATAAGTGAAATTTTAGCAAAATTTTTGAAAAACTTCAAAGCAGTTAGAGAAAAAAATAATAAACATATATTAGTAGAAGTATTAAGAAAACAAACTAGATGCATTTATCTAGAAAATGTACTAAAATTTTAATTTTTTATTAAAATTTGAAAATTTTAGAGCTGATTGAGTAAACATTATAAGAAATATTACATTTTTTATGAGACCATTATTTAAATAACAAGCCATAACTCAAAAAGTATTCATACAATAAGAAATATTTTAGTACATTTTCTAGAAAATAACGTAAATATCAGGTTTAAAATGTTTTATCGAAATACATTCGTGATATTTTGAGTTATCAGACTCGCCATGATAGATTTTGAGCAATTTAAATGCCCACTTCTGGTAGATCAAAAACCCACTTCCGGTTTTTCTAACTTTATAAAATGGATTGTAAATTGGCCTCTGGGTAGTGTAGAAACAAAATAAAATATATTTCGTAAAGTTAAAAGTTAGCTCTATTCAATAAAGTAAAAAACAAAAATATCTGTCTTGATTGAATTTGGTCATTTTCAACGTGTTCGGATACCTTTAAAGGTATATATTCAAAATTATTATATTAATTATAAACTAGGATTTATATTCTGATGGATATCATTTTGCAATTTTTTATTTGAATTGTTATATCTCTACAGAATATTTTCATTTGACATCGGGATATTAAACAGTAATTAATTTTAATTGTATGATTGTTGAGAAAATAATTATTTGAAAAATATTATCTAATCAAATAATGGATTGTATAACTAAATTATACTATATTATTATAAACGACTTGAGGTAGATTTATTTTTCTTTCGTCCCAGCTTTTTCGCATTTTCCAGTTAGCTTTCTAAAAATGAAATTTTAATATTGAAGTAAAATTGATTCATAATAAAGTAAAGTAGAATAACATAACCTGACTTAGTTGAGTCAAAACCTTGAGTTTTCCTTATTGAGGCAACTTAAATACAGTTTTTTTGCGTAAAGCTATTTTATATTGATTTATGTGTTTTATTTTTAAAATTGTGTTTTCGTAAAAAAAAAAAAAATTATGAAGTTATACAATAAGATATAATTATATATTTTTCAACAAAGGAAATATTTAGGATTTTTCTTTATTTTTAATCTACAGTATTAATTAAAACGTGTTCAGCGCACTTAAAATAAACAGGTAAAATATATATATATAATTCTCTGTATTTAAATGCATATTATTTTTTCCAAGTAATTTTAAGATGATATATCATAAATACACCTTTATTTTATTATTTCTGTTTTCATTGAAATTATTTGTGGATACATTTATTGAAAACTGCGCTGTTTAATACAGAAATGGTTGAATGAATTTTATGTTTATGTGGGAAACATTATGTTATGTGTGCAATATTGGTGTGGTTTTCTTATATTTTATATTGAACCTCATAGCGCATATAGATAAATTGAAAAACCATTTTCTACAGGATGCATTCAGTTTATTTTCAATTTAATAAATTCATTTCTCAAAGATCCTGTACAATTGCGTTTTAAAATTCCTTGAATTCTCCTCTTCACTTTCACTGTAAAGTCAATTTACTAAGTAGTTGGTTTCTAGAGCACTTCTTGGATTATTCAAGGCTTCTAAACTTATCAACGTGTACAATAAATATGAATATATATTTCACTTTTTATAAAACGATTTTTTTTCAAAAATGAAACACAAGCAAATTCGTAAAACAATAAAATTCGTGAAAACAATCGATGTAAGGTGAATTAAATATACTAAAAATAATTGAATTCTAAATTATTGGTTTAATGCATTGAAGGCGAGAGAAAAACACATGATACGGAACTTTTCTCTGAGAAATAACTGATGAATATATTTTAGTTTAATATATATAAATATTTATTTTTTAGAAATAATTATTTAGTAAAAATCCACGTTTCAACTCAATCTGTGGAGATAAGTTCAGTGAGACAGGATTTGAAAAGAAAAAAAATGCGCTTTACAGAATATTTTGAATTAATTAATCAATAGATCACAATGAAACTAACCAGCATACAATTAATAATAACCTTCATTTTATGATAAACCCAAACTAATCACTGGAGCTTTAAAATTGTATGTTTAAGAAAAAGGAAAAATGCCTAAAAATAAATATAAATATGTAAAAATAAAACAACTTACATAGAAAAAGAATATTTTCAATTTTATTCTCGAAATTAAACAACTAAAAATTACATTATCAATGAAATTTAGTTTTAAAAAAACTGGAGGAAAGGGATGGTTTTGTTATTTCAGATTCTATTTTGCTATTGAAGAATATTTTACAGTTTTTAAACGGGCAAATATTGCATGACTATAACCGTGATAAAAAAATGGTAATTCAGTAAAAACAACGTAATAACCGCAACGTTCTGTTTCCACCAAAGGAGAACAAAAAGTCATGGATTCTAAGAAATATTTTTATGTTACCTATGGAAGCAGTTTAATCTGCGGGTTAGAAAGCCACTGTCTTGAATTCAATGCACCGTCGTTTCAATAGCATTCGTGGGAAGGAATACGCTGCATCTCTCAAACCTAACAATATATTTCTCGATCAACAGACAAACTTTCATTGAGAAGCGAGTAGTACATCCTGATGGATCTATCCAAAAACATGGTCAGAAAAATAGAGCTTTCAAGTGCATTTATACTTTCATATTCCATGCGCAAAAGAAATCGGTTCATACATGGAAGACCGTGTATACAAGTCCACGTGACCAGTTATATCGTTATTAGTTATTTCACTACAATTGAGAATTTGCAAAGTAGGGATATTTGGTGCTTATACTTGGATACCATTTTGGAATACTGTGTTACCTAATAATTGACAATGTAAATCATAAGATCGCTCTTCTATAGGGATGGAAGTTAAAATGTTTGGAACATTGCTACACCCGGCTTATACATAAGTTTGTACCTGCTTTTTTAAATAGTTTTACTAATTATTGAATAACTTTCTGAAAGTTTGAAGTACCTGTCACCTACCATCCATTTAAGAGTATCTAACCATGACTATTGCGACCAATGGATAAATGTCTCATTTGCCTCTGGATAATTGTTGAAATATTCGGGTACCAAGATAGGATTCCTAGTTATCCCATAAGTAGCAGCTTTGAGTCTGTATGTTTATATAGGGTAATCAGTTTTTTCTTTTCATATAATCATCTGCAAACAACGATGATCATGAATAACTAAAATTTGTCTAAACATTTTTGAAATGTCAGTTGGGAAAACAAAGACATTCTGCCTAACATTGAAAAAATCATGTCAATAACTCGTTTTTGTATAAAATAGCATTCAAGGAAATATATAATATCATTTTGGAAGATGTATTAAGCAAAACCCTCAGTCCTATTTTTTTTATTCTTAGGGCGAAATACTTCGTGGTAGAAAATAAGAGATATTTTTATCATGGTAGAGAGAGAGAGAGAGAAAAGTTAACTACTAATTGACACATGTTGTAAGTTAACATATACCTGTAACAGAGATTTATGAAAAATTTGCAATTCTTAATTTATCGAAACACTTTTCCTGAATTGATTGAAGTGAATTTAGAGCAAGAACTTGGAATTATATAAATAGGTTGGATCTATCTTACAGGGTAACCGTTCCCCATAGAATCCTTCATCGTTTCGGTAATAAACAATTAGATATTCCGCTTCACACAAATCTCTTCCTCTAAACTGTATTCCTAAGATACTTAGGAAATGTTTCTCTATCCCCAAAAGCCAATTGCTGATTAAGACTTTCGGTATTTATTTCAGAATCAACAGATACAACACTATAATTTTTCCTCAAATTTATCAGAGCTTCTTGAAATAATGTACCCAAAAACAGTCTCTTGAAAATCCCCGTTTCTTTTCGTGTGTATGGCCATCGAAACTAATTACTTCTAAATAATTCAATAAAAATCTCAGACCCAATAAGCAAATCAATTTCTTCTAGTATACCAAATTCTATATTTCCAAGGTCAATGTACGATGGAATCTTTATTTTAGATGCATTAATGTAATTGATAGATACTGCGTTTCTAGTAAACGCAATGATTAATAGCTTTAATGCTGATGAAAAACTACCGTTATTGTTTTGAATTTCGAAATTTATTTTTTGTTTACTTTGAATTATATTTCCACAAGTCCTAAAACGGATCCGTTTATTTTTTTCTTTTATAAGTATTAATTTTAAGGCAACTTTTTTGAAAAAAACTAATATGTAATCCAGAATCCAATATCTCATAGCAGGGAAAAAACTCTTCGTTTACCTTTTTAATACAAGGCACTGGGAAATAAAATGTATTTAGTTTTTGATACTAAACAGTACGGAAATAAATTAGAATGTTCCAGTGGGGATGGATGACTCATGCACTTCGACTGGAGCGGTCTGTTAACTGGCGAGATGTAGTTATTACTTAAAAAATATAGGATATAAAAGTATGATGAAGTTTTGCACAAACTAAGCAGGAGTTTGTTATTTGCTGTCTGTAATATTCTGATATTCTTTTAAATAATTTATGTACACAATAAAGCAATTTATATGATAACATTTATCCACAATTTTCCTATTTTCAAAACCACTGAATTTATTAATCAAATGAGCCACTTTATAAAGAACATAAGATTTCGAGGGAGTATTCGAATTAAGGGAGTTTTTGCTTTTAAGAATTGCTCTTGTTTATTAGTTAAATGAGCATAACGACTAATACTATCCAAGGCTTTGCTTCTTTTTGTCAAAAAAAATGTTATTAAGTTACTTATTTGTAATTCAGGGATTTTAACAGTATCAATTGTTGTTTAAAGTCTTTTCGAGTTTCTGGATGTAATTTTCAAAATTATTTGAAGCAATAAATGCTATAAACATTATTGCATTCAAATCCTAAAAGCATTTAAGTTCTGATACTCTTGTTTAAAATATCTTGAGCTGATTCACTTGTTAGTTTTTTGATTTCTAAAATTATATTTATGTAAGTCTCAGCTAGGAGATGTTTTTTTTTTCGAATCTAAGACTTCAATAAATGATTCAAAGAAAGCAACACGAGTTCTAAGTATTTTCCCGTCACTTTGTAATGTCATTTTCAAATATTACAGTTTTTGTAGCTGGTTAGATCCATTGTTCTATTTATATTATAAAGCATGACTTAACATTTTTAACCTACAAATCTTATCTTCTTTTACATACCAGTAATGTGGATTTTCTGGAAACTTTATTTCTCTAGTTTCATTTTAGAATCAAGATCTGATCGATTTGTTAATATTACATTCCGGAAAAATTAAACAAAACTTTCAAAAGATATACCAGTGATAATTTCTCTAATTCTTACCTCTAAAGCTTCTTGTTTATTCTCCCTTTCTTAAACGTCAGCTATTATTCCTGTTAGTTCCAAATCACTGGTGTCCTTGCAACCATGATGTTGTTTTTTCAACTCGTCAAACTTTTTGTTTAATTGCTCCATTCACTTGAATTTTATTTCAAAGAGAACTCGAATCAGCAACTCGATCTATAATAAGTCCAATTTGAATGCCGTAACCACAACCATTCATTCAAACTTTGTTGGAACAGAATAATGCATTGGAATATAATTAATAGGGAAATTATATACGAAAACATTTCAAAAAAAGTATTAAAATGAATTAAAAGAAATTCATTTCGATTAGAAAAGGTTTCGATTGTAAAAATGCACTTAATTGTTACTTAGAAACCAGTGAGAGCCATATAAATTTACGTGTCAAATTTTATAAGCATTTAAGCCGAATTATTTATTAGTAATTATGAAAAGATACAATATTTGATTTGATTATATCATTATTTTTCTTTATCCCATTAGAGTTTCTTTTTTTGTTAATCATGTTTATTTTTTTCAATTTCTTGTATTACTTACACATTTTTGGTATAGTTTTAATTTTAATAGCTATATATACCGTATTTACACGAATCAAAGCCGGGCTTTTTTTCCAATGTAAATGCTACTGAAAATCATAAGGAACTTATGGTATAAGGAAAAAAATCATTCGATTGGACAATTAGACCAATTACAGATCCATGTATCTTTTTGAAAGTTTATAATACAGGTAAAATAACAAATTATTCACTTCTCATTAGTTCTCCATTTAAATTATATGTATATATATATATATATATATATATAGAAACCTTCTATTCTCAATAATCATAATTTCATTTTATTTTACTGTCTAGTATTCCTTCCACGTATGATAGGTATAGGTCTAATTTTTTCAACATTCCTTTGTTTTTTCTAGTATGGCGAAAATTTCTGCTGTATGGGGAAGATGGATCGCTTAAGCCTTGATTAAGTCTAATTTTGCTGGACTAATTCAGCGGTAGCTTTATAAATCATAATATGTCTCCATTTTAGTCCAAAGACTCTATTGGTATTTTCAGTTTTAATAGTTCTACACCTCTGTTTCCAGTTTTATCTGTTTTTATCCAATTAATTTTAGTGCAATATTCTTTTGCACCATTTATTTTCTTCATAAGTTTTTTAAAATTCAATTTCTTTTTTTTTAGTGTTGTAGGAAGTACAGTTTTTCCTCTTATTATTTCATTATACGATATATATATATATATATATATATATATATATATATACAGAGAGAGAGAGAGAAAGAGGCTTTTTCAAGATTTTTTTATTATAATTGAAAATGAAAATTTCATTATTTTTTCTCAAAATAAAATTATTAATTAAGATAATGCTATACATCTTAAAAATAAATTGAAATATTCGGTAACTTTGAAAAAAATACAAATTACCGATCATAATTGAAAATTCGAATGCATTTTGTTTTCAGGTAATACACACGTCTGTATATTAAACGAATTTATTGATAAACCAGTTCTTTTCAAGGGTAAGTTAGAACTAATTATTCGATTAAAAAGTTAAGTCATTTTTATGTAATCCTTGCATTTTGTTTGGTATTTAATGTTATACTTTTTTTTTATTTCTACGCTCTTCTTAACGCAGTTTTAGCTAATTATATCTTTTTTAATATACTAAACATAAATATCAGGAGTTATACCTTATATGTGCATAAAAACTGTATTAGCGACACGAGAAAAGATTTTTAATAGAAAGAGGTCAAATATATGATGATTTACGAATAACTCAATACATTTTTCTTGGCTTCATGTATTGATTCTAAGAAAATTGAAAATAATCGCTCTCAAGTGCTCTTTGTTTTTAGTTCAATTGCAATGAATGAATGGCATCTTGGGTAATTTGTATAACAAGCTTCTGTCATTCGAGTGTTATTTTAATAGAGAGCGAGAGGAAGAAGCATGTAATGCGTGCGTTTTGCTACAAAAACGTTTTAATGTACATTCCTAGAAATTCTTTTAAAGCAACAAAAAAGGGACCGTATTTTAAATTCTTATTTTTTAATTCTATTAAAATTATTTATTTACTTAAGATTATTCAGTGTAACAATTTATATCTGCTTACATATTAACTTTTTGACTCCTGGCTTACTCGTGTGTTTGAATAGTACTACAGTCATTTTTATACTGCAGGTTATATTTCTCTTATTTAATAGACCTTTATTCTCTTCTAATAATTGAGACCATCATTATTAAAAATTAAAAGAGGCAACACTTACGTGTTGCCTCTTTTAATTTTACAAAAATGTCTCATGTGTCAAATGAGGAAGATATTAATTCAAAATGAAGAAGATTAATAAAATTAGTGTTCTAATTTCGGGAATTCTCATAAAAAAATAGGATTTATATTCAGGAAATTAGATTTTTTACATTTTTTAAGTAAATACAAAAACATTATTTTTAATCAAATAGTTTATTTTCGATATAAACTATTATCTCAGAATATTTCTAACTTTGAGAGAAAAAAACTACACACTATTATCAGATAACATAATTTTACGTAGGCAATTGATTTTAAGAAAAGTGATTGACAATTGATGGTAAGTAAACGTTCCAGTAACTTTACTTTAAAAATGAATCAAAGTTTTTTTATTTATTGTTTTGTTCTTGGTCTTATTTAAATAAGCTGCATTTATATGCACTTCAGAAACATATTGCAAAATTTCCTGATGAATGACCACCAAGATATTTCATATATATATCAATGTGTATTGTAATGATGTAATTACAGAAACACTTACGTAATCTAAATCCTGGGGAAATAAAGTGTTTGTATAACGTACGGAAAAAATTAAAATATAATTAGCTATGTCAATCATGAGACTGACGAAGTATTAAATAAAAATATGTAAAAAGAAAACTCAGTATATATATTATCCACTATGGAGGAAATGCAAATCCACTATTTTCTTAATAAAATTTTTTTTCAGGGAATTTAAGCCCCTATTAACAAAATTTCTTTGGAGTTTGTCATTTTTAATAGCGCGGGGAATGCGTTGATGAAATTTACAGTCTGTATCAAACGACCTCCAGATGGCGCCGTTCGAGTAATAATTATTCTGCAACGGTGATCAGAGAATAATATTTCAAAATAGTATATCTTAAAATGCCTTCTTGATACTATAATCCATCCTCTCATAGTCTCTTTGATGGAGAATGGCACTAAACATCTTTGAAATTCCACAATGTACAAGGGGAGATTTATATTTTAATGGTTCAAGTTTTTGTGGCCGAAGTTTCGATGGAGTTGGAAAGATTGTTATTTATATGCATAACATGAATGTTTAGTTCTCTTGCGATATAAATTTAGTGATAAAATGATGGTTAAACAATGAAAACCTAAGAATTTTTCGTATCTCAGATTCTGAAATTGTCCAAAGCTTTTTGTTTTTACTTTTTGCCCCTCATAATTATGTGTCGTTGTAAAATTATTGAATCAATTTTATTCTATTGACAAGATTTAATGAATTATTTTAAATATTTAGAAATCAATTGTAATTATTCTTAAGATATCATTATGTATCAGGAATTCAACTTTTCTTTGAGTTTAACCCTAAATATACGATATTTTTTATTTATTTACTTTTTATTTTTTTAGTTTCGACTATCAGTGGGATAACATTGCAAATTCTATTCAAATTTTTTACATTGCTTGAATGGGAAACATTACTATTTTATTTCTTAATGAAATTAAAAGACGTAACTTGAAACATTTTAATAAGTTTATTTCTTTATTTTTAATTCCTACTACTATCTCACTCTCTCCCTATATATATATATATATATCTTGTTAAAATTTTCAATCGTTAATAAAATACTCCATTCGTCTCCATTGTTGTAACAATGTAACTGTTACAACAATGACAAATGTTGGCGCAAAACCGGTTTTTCAGCCAAACTAGCCTAACCAATGTTAGTTTCAGCCAAACTAGCATTGTTACAAGAATGTAGAAAAGTCATGCTCTTTTTTTCAATTCCTACTATTAGTTCACTTTCACTCTCTCTCTCTCTCTCTTTATATATAATATATATCTTGTACAAATTTTCAGTCGTTAATAAAATACTTTCTATCTACCCAATTCAAAGTAGGAATTCACTTAATTTTTCTTTACATTACTTGCTTCTTTTTCAATTGAATTTTACTAAGTGTAATTCAACAATTGATAATAATTAAATTTTAATTCTATTTTAAAATAAAAATATATGATCAGTTTACAAATATTTTCGTCTAAAACCTCAGCCTTGATGAAGAGCTTTCGAAAACATTTAAATCATAGCATTGGTTCCTAGCTGGTATCTCATACCCCTAACGTTTGCACAATACTGTCAAAGGTCTTTGTGGTACAATTCCCTTTATCGAGTAATAGCCGCTATTATTTCACATAATGGATTAGTAATGGAAACAGGAGCCAACCTCGAGTTTAGCATGGGATAATTTGACGATAATGAATGTAAACAGTGGGCTAGTACAAATTGATAAACCATGCTATTAAGTTACATTTTTATCAGCTGCAATAAGAAAAATTGGTAAGAAGTGCCATTTAACTAAATTTCATTTTGATCCCAAATATATTTGTTTGCTACACATGCTTGATATGAAACATTATATGATTCAGCTTTGAGTGTATTTAATCATTTTTACAAATTAGAATACTTTTCCTATTTTATGTAGTTAATTAGTTACTGAATATCTACAGATAATTTTAATTTGAAACTTGTTTTATGCGACTAAAGCAATTTTGCCATTGTTTATAATATACTTAAGCAAACCAATTAATTATAAATATATTACATTTTTGATGAAGAAGCGCTTCATATGTCTTGAAACGTTTATTATAATTAAGTACGAGGATAATATCTTTGAATCTGTTTTTGAAACAGTGACGATTTTCTTAAAGGATTTCAAGAAAAATAAAATTGTTTGAAAGCATTAACTCGCTTAACACATAATTAGTCTCCGATGTACTCGTGCAGTATTCATTCAAAATCTGAAATTAACTAAGAATGGTTAAATATCGTGAAAAATGTAGATTCCAAAATTTCAGATCATTTAGACAGAATTTTGATCAATAAATAATCTGGATATTTTTAAATCTTTATGGTATTTTTCGCGTAATCGGTTGAAATATAGTTTTTTTTCTCTTATTTTAAAAGTACGAGGCTCATCGAAAAAGTTTCATGATAAATTGCAATAGAATGTTAAACAAGATTTTTATTTGTAAATATAAGTGTGAAATATTATGAGGATATTTATTTATTCGTTTTATTAAAAAAACTGTGTTTAATGAAAAATAAAAAAAACTACGTTCTGTAAAATTCGTGCATATATAAGTATGACACAAACTAACTTTTAAAATATTGTCTCCTGTGAAGTATATATATTTAACAATCCAAGATAAATTTGTTTTCTTTTTCTAAAAATTTACTATTGCATATTTGATAATAAGACTTTCAGAGTTCTGCAATTAATTTTTCTCCTAAAATATGTGTGAATGTATTTTTAGTATTTTCTTTTAAAAAATCGAATTTTATAGCATACATTTCAAAACTTAAATTAACATAATAAAGGGATGCTCGAAATAAAATCTTATAATTGAAGTTTATAATATTGTTATTCAATTTTAAGTACGTAGCGACTTAGTTAAACTATATACTACAAGAATTTTTAAAGAAAACAATTTTAGGAACATTATATAATTATTTTTAATAAGATTATTTAAGTATTATTATTATTACATTCATATATATATGAGGAAATTATTTGCTTTATAGCCAAATTGTCTTTAATATTATTTGAGAAATAATTATTCAATGTCAATGAAAAGTAGTATTTTTATTTACAAAAATGAGGAAGTTTTATTCTATGTGTATGCATAAAAACTTGAAGGAATATTTTGTTTCCATTAGTGTATTTATTGTACATATTGAATTTTAACAACTTCAGGGGAAATGAAAATACAGTTTCTTATTAAGTTGTGTTTTGTACATTATTCATGTTTTGTTTTTGTTTCGTTATAAATAAAAAAAGTTGTACTCTTTCTCTTATTGCAAGAAAAATACTTTAAAAAATAAAAAGTATTATATTATTAATCAGTGTAGTAACTATTTCAACAATATTTCAGCAATAAAACGAAAAACAAAATTCATTCCATTATATACTTTCTTTTTGCTTTTATCAAATTCATTACAAAACATCAAAATATTATATCTAGAAAGAAAGAAAATCTTTTTTTTTCTTCAAAAAAATTAATAACTTTAAAAAAATTTTTGATAAGTGAATTACATTACATGTGAACTAAATTTTCAATTATAAAGATAAAAAATGTATATGAAACTTTTAGTGCATTAAATCAACAAAGAAACAATAAACGTGAAAACGTATATATGAATTAGAAAATAACTTTTCTGTTATTTATATGTATTTTTGTCTTATTTTTCGATTCTACTCTTATTAGCAATATCTTCTGTTATCTAAAATATATAATGATAATAAAATTTTACTCTTGATTTCCTTAATAGTCTCATCTTATATGAAATAAAGCATTATTTCGTTATTATTTTGGTGTTTTTTCTATGTTTATTCGCAATAAATTAGTTCATGTATGTATGAAAAGAAGTTCAAATTATTTAGAAATGTAGATGCAATTTAAAGTAACTTCTTATCCCTAAAATCTTCAACCTTTACTTTCTTCTTGGAATTATCTGTTTCCTTCTTGTAATTCAATATTTTTAGAAATAATTGCAACTATTTTACGTTCCTTTAATATCTTTAATGATCATTTGATATTCTATGGAATGTTTTGCATGGCAATATTTGGAACTCCTATTCTGCATAACTCATTTTCATAAATGTTTGATTTTTTTTCCTATTTTGAATAAATTAGATATTACGTTTCATGCAGTATTTAAATTATGCATGGGATATTCATTTTACATGAAAACATGGTTTTAGAAAGAAAACCGGCGTGATTTTTGATATTTCTAATAAATTAAATTATGGACTATAAAATGATGTAAAAAATATTTGCTGTAATTTTATAAATAAGAATCGCAATCACAAATTGTACAATACATATTCTTCATTCTAAATTTATGAAATATAGTAATATACAATTAAAAGAAATTTATCAAGCCACTTTAACAATAAATTAATAACTAATTAAAATACTTTTTGGGTGAAATTAGCAATATTTTTGTTCTCATCAATTGATCAAAAATGAATTTGAAGACATAAATGGCTCGTCTAACTTAAACGTTTCATCACGTTATTCTACATTTCATATATATCTTTCTTTATTCAAAAGGAAATACATTAAATAATCTCATTTCCAGCAAATTAAGTAGGGAAACGTCCTTATTATAATAACAGATTATTGTGGGAATTAATAAGTAAATAGAATGAAATTACAGGGTGGCAATCTAATAAAAGCAATGCCACTAAATTTGGTATGGAGACCAATGGCAACATGGGGAATAAGACTCCGTGTGAAAACAATTCTAGAATTCGCCGTTAGGGGTATTGATAAAACTGTAGTATCCTTCTAATTCGACCATCAACATAAAACATGGATTTGAACGCAAAATCTAAGTTTACGCTTTGGTATGCGACAAACATGCCAGTAATTTGTGTTACAAAATCCTGCTCCGAAGAAGCGTATTTTGAGCTCAATTGAATATGCGACTCACATTACAAGAACGCGTGTTTTTAGTATTCGTTAAGCAGTAATATCTTAATCATTCATCAATCCTCATAGCCTTAGAAAGTTACCGAATCTATGTGAGGAGCTTTATTGTTTAGTGCTTTGAAAGAAATGATTAAAATGTTCGAAGAAATAAAGTCACTGACAATTCACAGAAGGCGTAAACCTGTCAAAATAGGTCATAAGAGGTGTAGCAACTGTAATTGTCGACAGATCGCAGGAAACTATTGTTGGTACACATTTAATGGACAGTATGGAATATTCTTAGTGGCATGTTGTGTAAGGTCGTAAGAAAAGTATAGATAATGTATGGTAGAACGACATTCATGTTGAAATTGGAAGAATTCCTCGAAAGGGAAGTGAATGTAACGGATACAACTTAACATTTCATTGTTATTTATGAATGATTTAATTCTTATTTTCTTTTTGTAACACTTTTTGTATCGTACATTGCCATAAATAGCCCTACCTCAGCGTATGTGGGGTGTTCCCCCTAGGGGTGGCGTGATAACTCTATGAGGAGGCGCAAGCATGTTAAAAAGTCGAAAATAAAATATTTTAAAAATTATTAATTTACTGAAAGTAAACAAATAAAATACATTCTGACATAAAAACAATAAAATACACATTTTCACTGATATAATACACTAAATGTATCGGTACTGAACAGTGTATTTTATAATTTTTATCTTTAACAATACTAAGTAAAGGACAAGTTTTATAATTACCAGTGATCCCATGGGCTTGTCATATGTAAATTTATTTGTGAAAATTAACAATTATCTCTTGGTAATTTGTACGGTTTATAATTAATCCTTTAAATACCGATTAAAAGTTACGCGATCCGCTCCCCAGTGCCACCGTTTTCCACGTAGGTGGGCGTTTGTTATGTATTGGGGGTGGGGAAGGAGGAGAAAAGGAATAAGTAAGCAAATACTCTGAAATAAGAAAATCCTTCGTAAACAGTGTCTTTTAATGCATTCCAAAGCTTTCGGAATAATTTTATGGATAACTGTGCACAGAAAAGATCGTGCTTTGGAAATACGTGCATATACGTCTGGGGCAATTAAGATTTTGGCTTAGCGAGACGTTTATATACGTTGGTGGTACTTAAGAGGTTAAAGTTGTACTGTAGATTAAGCGTCAAAGTATAGTTTTTTTTATTTCAATGCATTTTTATTGTATGGAGGGGGCGATGAAAATTGTGATTGATTATTGGGTCGCAAATATTGGAAGCTTGAGAAGCACTGCCCTACCTGCATTAATTTTCAAAATCGCTTTATTACGGAATCTTATTTACATGTTATCATTAACCTCCGTAACAGGTTTGGTGCAAATGCGGTTGTTATACCATGTTCTATGTGCCCTTGAACTGTGTCCTGCTTTAAAAAAAAATCCCCCTGTGTTCAATGAAATACATAAAAAATCCATTTCTGAAAACTGTTGATATTTAACAATCGTTCCCCGACAACTAGGAGCTTGAATTAAACTTGATTAAATGTATAACATATATTTTTCCAAAAATATATGTTATATATTTTAATAAGGAATACTTTAGAATTATTCCCGACGAATAAATTGCAGTAATTATTCTGGTTATACGTAATATTAAGGAATTAAGAATTTACCAATAATTGATATAATTTTAGTTTGCTTAACTGTATGATACATCACATAATCCTATTAGCATTCTATCACTGTGTTAAATATAATATCAGCATGCTTAATTTGCATTTGTAAGTTAATATATTCAAAATCATGAAATGCTATGTAAAATTCAAATTAAAGACATAATAGAACCGGGTACAGAATTGATATAATATATTTTCTACAACATTAATACGATTAAAAATGAGACAGAAAAATGTGTCTTATTGATAAAATTATAATAGGATAATTTAAATGTATATATGAATTTATAAAATTTAATTATCGTTCGAAAACATCGAAATCCGTTGCTTTCATATTTTCGATGTTTGAAAACTTTAGTATGTTTTGTATAAATACTCAATGGGCTTATTCATCTAATATTACATTTCCATATTTATTATTTGTAAAGGTTTTGATTAAATAAATTAGCTTTATTATAAAACTTTTCTTTGATGCTTAACTTATTCTCATCAGCTACACCATGATTATGAAAAAGAAACTAACCCCGGTTAACAATTAGATATCAAAGATATCCAATAACTATCGCATTTTCATTGTTTGTTGACATTGTTTGTTGATTGTTTATTTCAAATTAAGAGAGAAGTCAATTCCTGTAAAGCATCAAATTTGTAATATAAGTGAAGATCGACTTACAAAAAAGACTGTTGCTAGGCTAAGAACAGGTTATCACAGATAAATGAAGATTGATAGGGATGGTAAATGAACTTATAGAATTTGTGATAACCATTCATATATAGAGCTAACAGCTGCTCATATTTTTACTGCCCCGTTATTCTTGCTTCCCTACAAGAAATAGGGGTCCTGTTTTCGTAAAGAAACCTCTATGTGGATAATATTGAACAATTTTCCAGAAAGTCAAAAGGGCCCTTGGTACTGTCTGATTTGGACTCTTCTGGGATACAACATCATCATCAACACCATCAAAGACTATTTGATGCAAAAATTGATGAACATACTTTATAAAAAAACAATTTGATTAAGTTTTATTTTTCGCTATCGTATATTATTATACTGAAACATTTTCGTACGAATAAAAATCCAAATTAATCTGTAGGAACTTGAATTCAAAATATATTTTAACAGAATGCTCAATAATGTTTCAAGGCGCATACATTTTTCATAGAAATTTACATATACATTTATCTAAAATTCGTTCCATTATTGCAGTACATATTAATATAAAATATAAATTAATGAAACTAATGGCATCTACTATAATTATAATTATTCAATGCGTCAATTATATGCAAAGTAAAAACTAGCATACAATTTCAACATTAATTTATAACTTACTAAATATATTAGAATAAGAAGGAATTTTAAAATATCTCTGTAATGAGAGAAAAGTTTTATTACTGTGTATAAAGTAGGAATCAGAAATGTGTCCATTATTAAGTGTTAGAAGAGTTAAGTGGAGCTTCAAATATAGAAAAAGAGTATGAATATAATACTTCATGGTGAGTGAAGATATTCTTATAATAAACAATTATCATTAAATATATTGAATATTTTTTTGTATATTTTTAGAAGAGCAAATGAAAGAAATGACTGGAGAAAACCAAGTTCTTATTTCTACGTAGGAGGTATAAATAATTATTCGATAATAAAGCACCAAATTAAAAGGAATTCTGCACTAAAGAAAAATAAATATTTCCCACACATTTATAGAGATAAATAAGATTCTGTCATGTTTATTTTGCAAAACCATTTGTCTTTCTGAACTAACGATTAAATAACATTTTATTCTTAATAAAGATCTTTTGTAATAAATGTAGAGTGTCATTGTATATTAAAAACAGTTTAAAATTCATTTTTAATGAAAAAAATACGTAGAAACAATTTTTTTTTCTTAATTAGTATTAATTTCTTACAAAATAATGTATAACTTTTCCATTTAATTTTTATTTTCTAAATCAGCCTTTCGTAAATATATGTTTATTTCTGAATAGTAATCTTGATTATTTTTATTTAATAAATATAAGTAGTTATCCATATTTATCACTTTTATTTATAGTAGATGAAAATTGTATCATTTTTTTCATTTAAAAATAAAGTGTTCTCCTTTAAAAAAATTAATTTAGTATAAAAAAATCAATAGAATGCAAAACTAAATAATTTTTTTTTTTTAAAACAACAGGTTCAGCTTAAATTTTATAAAATTACTTGCTGATATTCTAAAGCTTAGCATCATGATTAAAATACTTTAAGATAAATGAGACCAGTTTAATTATTTATATTTTGATGAATTAGAACGTCTATTTTAGATTAAAATAAATCAAATGATTTTGAGCAAAAATAATTGTGTAGGGGCAATTGTGTATGAATAATCTGAAAGAAATTTATTTTTTGTATGAAAAAAATATATGTTATACTATATAAAATTATACGGCTGTTATTTATAATTTAAAGTTTTTTCAAATGTATCAAAGTGTACTTCAAACGTAATAAAATGTTTAAAAAATTATTATTTTAACTATAATTATTTAAATAAAAATTATTTAAAAATTTTTCATATTTAACTGAATTACTTATGTTTAATATTATACGATAGAAGAAAACAATTTCATTAAAGGCTTTCCAACTGACATGTATTTAGTACATATATAAATGCTATAATTTTTAAAAACACTTTATTGAGCCTCTATTTTACTCACTCTGAAGTATTTTTCTGTCCCTTAAATCACTCTATGAAAAATTTCAGTGTTCAAATAAAAAACATTAAAATAAAATATGCGTTTTAAAGAATTTACGGAATTAAAATGTGCTGATTCATGAATTAAAAACGTGTATGAAATGGAACTTCTTATTTGTATTCGAATGCATTGCTTACGTGTCGAAAAATGGTTGTGAATGTGAAAGTATTGAATTTTATAGAAATGATAGAAATTCGTACTACAGAAAAGTGAGAAAACTTTTATATAATCATATGCGATTATAAATTACAATAATTCTTTAATTTGATGTACTATAGTTAAAACAAATTTAGCTTTTTTAAAGTTTCATTAAAATTGTTACTTTGAGCATGGCATAGTTTAATTAAGTTTGTTTTTTAATGTTTAAAAATTTAAGTGTGTGTAATATTTTTTTTTGAATTTGTACAATATGAATGTCATTTACAATGCAAAAAGCGACGAAACTAGAAGGATTTATCTGAATGGAACAAGATTCAGTAGATCTGGAGCAGATTTATTGAAAACAAAACACTATCAGCATATTAAGGATTGGATGTGTGTACAGTTCTAAGAGCAAAAGAAGAAAAAATCATTATTGCCTTGCCTCGCCTTTGGCCGTGATCAAAATTGTTGTCTGGTTGGACATTGATTTCTAGAGTTGGCAGATTGAGTGCTATACCTTTCCCAACTGGCAAATAAGATTAGAGCGATCTAGGTACAGTCAGAAAAATTAAAGCTCAAACATGCTCGTGAAGATAACGGACGATTGCAAAAGTGTTGGAATGATACAAAGACAAAATGTAGAAAAAAATGTGCTTCTTGACATTTTTTTTCTTTGTTGAAATTGAAGGCCAGGGGTGCTTGAAAGATAAGACAACTTTACGGGGTATATAATCTCGCCGATGTACCACCATGCTGTAAGGGTATGGCAGCCCAGTGGAATCCAGCTATGAATCAAATTGGCGTGTTATATTACAGCTCCTGTTGTAGGCATAGTAGTAGATGACAGGGGAGTTTGTGATTATTGAACTAGACATCTACAGATACGTGATCTTTTGCCTCCATAAACTCAATTCATACTGGTACTCATTGCTGAAACACTTCTGTACGATTCCAATTCGAATGTGTCTGACTATTTGCAACAGTGAAGAGTAGTCGGCGCATGTAGCCTCTGAGACCTCAATCTCGCCTTTCATTATTGATAAGAACGTATCAAAGACTGTAAGCGAAATAAAAAGTCAAGAACTGATCATTTGATTACTGTTATCATTCTTTTGTATCACTGCCTTCTCGAATATTTGTATTGTTAAGATTCAAATGTTCCTGTCAATACAGTTGACTAATAGCACAAAGAATGATGAGTTATTCGGCAATCTTATCGCCCTGCTTCCTGATACCAAATTAATGTCTTATCTCCAAAATTAATATCTGCTCATATTATTCGTGAATCCATAGTTGAGGTAAATAAGTCCATTGAGTTACATTCGTGTAGGGTATTCGCTCATTTCTTTAGTGAGTACGGTGTCACAATCTCGAGTGCCTAGTGTCTTTTTTTACGGGTTTACTGTCTTTGGTAAACATGGGCTTCACGAACCCGGGTACCCTAGTGATCCATCTCTATTTTCGACCTCTTTCTTGTCATTCAGTTCTTCTTTCTTTCTTCCGTCTAGACCACAGATATTAAATCAAATGTTTGGCGCAGTATACCGAAATCGCTCTTGCGCAATAAACCCAAAATCACTCACTCACTCGTGTAGGGTATATGTCTTACCGTCTCTCAATTTTATACACTTTTCAGATGCTCCATTACAACGCTTAGTCTGTCATCGCGCAACAGTTAATTAAAAAATGTACATACATAATTTCGTTCCAATCAGATAAATCATTTCCAGTGTGTATCTTTTTATCTTATAGAAAATATTTTCAGAACTTTTTAACGAATTAAATAATGTAAAAGATCTTTTTTCAATAAGTCTGTTGATATAGAATTAATGCGTGTTTATTGAAAATATATTTTAAAGTAGCTCAAACGGATTGATATATCTTAATTAAAAATAATTCATAACATTATTCTGTACACTAAGTAAAATTAATTGCAGCTTTAGTGCAGCACATTACATTTAACAATATACTAACACTTAAAATATCGTTCCATTTCTCATTACTTAATAAACTTTTATGATATTTAAAATAATATTGAAGTACTTTGAGTAGATTAAAGGCTTATCAACTGTTATATTTTTAAATACTTTGTAAAACGGTATTTTTTTTCTCTTTAATTACAAATTTTTATTTTTAAAGTTATTATGTAAGTCATTTAGTTGTTGCATTTATATAAAATTTAAAACTACTAATTCATACTTCTGAAAAAGGGCTCATTTGAATTATTGAATATGTCTCAATTCCATACAACACATATTCAGCTTTATCGCAAATTAAATATTCATATAAAATTCTGAATGCTGAAATTGATTATGAATAATTTGTTTCCTTTAACACATTCATCACTTTTGAATTTACGTTTAATCTTACTTGCGAGGATTTGTCGCTTCCATTTGAATTTAAAAGTCTCTCATTCGAAAGGAATTTTGTTAAGCTTCCGAAAACTAGGCAAGTTCTCTGTGGAATACTATTTCGACGTGTTTACATTCATACTTTCCGCGTATACCATTCGTCTCTCGGGGTAGAAGGTTTAATCGCTCAGTTTAACAGAAAGACGTATGAATTTTAAAGAATTTCTCAATAAATTGAATAAATATGCACATATTATCATTCTAAACATATGATTCTTACCATTAAATTCTGATGTGAAATTTTTAAGAATTGAGCAGTCCATATTTTGGTCAAACATGTGTTTTATAAATGTTTCCACCAATAATATTTTGATAACACAAATGATAAAAATAATTCAGATTATAATTAGTGTTTAAAATTCTGCAAACTTTTTAAATGTAAAAATAAATTAAGAGGTAGCTAAAGTTTATTAATAACTGACCTAAAACTTCTGAGTTGTTATTAAATTACGAGCATAGATTCTGAGTTGATACTTGAACATCCTACCTTAAAACACACATTATTTTTATATACATTGTGTTTCTGTCAAATTTAATGTGTAAAGACTTCATTTTTCTCATAAGGCTCAAACTCATGGGAGCTCCAATGCTGCTCGCGATGAATATCATGGAAATATCCGTCGGATTTCAAAGGGATATACAAACATTACTTTAAATTTGTTACCTTTTTTACCTTATTAACTTTTGAATAACCCATTCATATAAATTATTTATCCTTATAAAATAACAACCCAGAAGTTTATAAATCGTTTTTAAGACAACAATTGTGTACCAAATAAATATGATTTCAGTAATACATTAAATGAGCTTCTAGACGTAAATGATCTGAATAGGTACTATTTTAAAAAACAGCACGTATAAGAATCATTATTATTTTGCTTACATTTTGTTTTAAGGAAGGAATTCATTAGAGATTGCAATATCGGACCAAAAGTTCAATACCGGTATTCGGTATTTCTTAGAACTTAATACCGGGATACCGGTTTTAAGACCGGTATTAGGAATTTTAGAAAAAGAAAGAGAACACAGGTGTTTCTTTGTTTTTATTGCCAGTTTTATTGGAGAGTGTAAATATCACAAGAAATAATTTGAAACTTATAAATTATAACAGTATATATAAAGAATCACAAAAAATAAATAAATAAAGGAACATCTTATTTATTTAAATCACAAATAATTGCTAATATCACTATTCAGTCTGTGGTATTATTAACTAATTATTGAAATGTTCTCAATGTTTTAAAAGTTAAATGTTTGAAATGTGTTCTTAAAAAGCAATTGTACTGTCATTAAGCCTGGGACATAATTTTGTGCCAAAATTACCAGCTGTCGAAATCGCACTTTCCGCATCTACGCTAGTTGGTGGTACTGTTAGCAATGCGCGATATACTTTTTCCAAGTATTTACCTCTAAATCCCCATTTTCAAATAAGTTTCGTTGAAATTTGTTGAAATTTTCTTAGTTATCGCTGATTCTAATTTTTGTTCAAGAGACAACTCCCTTTACACTATTGAAATTAGTATCATCATCTTCTTCGTTAACTGAATCCATTCTGAATTAAATCTGATGTGTAGCAATGCTTTCCTTTTGGCGTGGAGAGGTGGTCTGGAGAGGGAATGCCGGCTCAAGTGTCATCCTCGTCACTTGACTGAGGTTCGAAATTGCTAAGTACGTTACAAATAGGCCTCATATTACTTTATAGCTCGACACACTCCTTCACTCCCTATTTGGCACATTAATAGGAGAAATTCTGTTTAACCATCTATTGTCATATAAACCTTTAAAAAAATTAAAAATGAATTTTTATTCAAATTTTCGTTTTGAATTTTAAATATAAAATGAAATTATCAGTAATACTTCTTAGAAAATATTAATTCGAAATTATAACTCTCCATATTGTTATTATAAAAAATTCAATAAATTTTAGTTAAATACAAAAAGGAAAAATATTAAATTCCGAGTAAAAATTAGATTCATAACAAGCAGACACTTTGTTTCAATATATTTGTGCACAGATGATTAATTCGGTATTCTTTCATTAGAAAGAACACTTTTTATAGATGAACCCATTGGAAAACACAAGATAAAAAAAATAATAATAATAAAAGAGCTATATTTTTTATTTGCCATTTCTAAAAGATAACGCAGAAAAAGAATACTTTCTAATTATCACAAACCAAATTTCTCAACGAATGTATTGATAGGTACTTACTGTTTGTTACAGATGCAGTTGTTTTTAATGAACTTCTAGCTAAATGGTGACTATTTACGACTGTTGTTTCGTCTGCCTTAGAAACTTCTTAATCGATTGCGGGTTCATTGAATTTTTCATTACGCTCAATAGCTAAACTAAAAATAACCTTCAGTTAAAAACAATGGGCATTGAATCCCTAAATGTATTTTCACTGGCTGATGAAACATATACTTGGTAGCAGTTATGGTATGTAAATACCTTAAAAATAAAAATTTCAAATTTTTCAAATTTACTGTGTATATATATATATAAATTTCAAATGTTAAATTCTATTGAGTTACTATTGCTTATAACACGTACATTGCCTAATCTTGTGGGATTTTACATTTGATTCTTCAAAATACCATTTATTTTGTTAAAGGAATCGCTATATTTAAAGATACATGACATGCTTGGTCATGATGTACGACATTTAACCACATGAAAAATGGACGTAATTCAACAATATTCAAAAATTCTCTTATTATTTGGGTCATGATTAGATTCAAAAATGTGTTAGAAGTATAAGCATCATAAGTACCCTAATGTCTAGCGCACTTTTACGCACTTTTAACACAGAAGATAAGATCGAAATTTACTAGTCTAATTATACGCCGAGTATAAAAATGATAGCTACAAAAATAAATAAAAATAGAGATGAGCATAAAATTTAGCCACCTACGTATATCAAAATATTGTTTATTTAAAAGAAAGAACATACTTATTTTGTGGTTCATGAAGTGTAGTACTTTTTCAAAAGCCCGAGATAGAATACATAAAAGGTGTGATAGTTAAATTCCTGGACTGCGCATGTCCTAGTCTTTAGGCTTGGTGTAAAGGTGATGATGATTTTTTTATTGGGCAAGAGATTTCGGCTATACTGCGTTCATTTGATTTATATCTGTGTCTAGACGGGAAGAGAAAGAAAGAAGAATGAATGACAAGAAAGAGTCGAAAATAGAGAAGGATACTAGGAGGGTCGTGAAGAGTTTACAAAACAGTAAACGTGGAAAAGGAAAAATCATAGGGCATCGGATGTGAACCGTATCACTAAAGAAGGCGAGTGAGGGGGGGTAAGGAGTAGGAAAGGAATATAGCTCATCTTGATCCTTCCAGGGAGGGTGGCAAGTTATTCCACCCCTCTATCTAGTTCAGTTTGTTTTTTATCCTTGTTTGAGTAAGACATTTTCGTGTCAAAGCGCTGCGATCATGATGAATTTAAAAATTGAGTTGTTCATACATTTGATATTCCACGTGAAATAAAAGCAAAGAAACTACAATTTAATGTTTTAAATTGTTGAAAGACGTGTTTGGAGATAACTGCATTTTACGTGGTTAAATGTGTTAGTGGGACAAACGATTTTCGGAAGGTTGGGAGGCTTTGGTGATGATAAAAGTTCTGGTTGATCTGTGTCATCAAGAACTGATGAAAACTCTTTAAAAAAATATTGTGTGTGCTTATGACCACACGATAGAAGTGAAAAATTCAGATTTATTTTGGGCAAGAGTGTCCAATAGATAGAATGTACTACTTTTTATTTTTCGACATTTTCACATGCGGAAGTTAAGTAGCTCACTTTTTCGTGCCGATTAGATTATTTGCTTATTTTATCATTTTTCCGTAAAAGGCAATAACAAAAAAAATGCATTCTTATAAACACTGTTTTTCAAAAAAAAAAGTGAAGCACCAAAAAGAAATTGTCCGATTGTGATGGAATTTCGAAGGTAACGCCATCTTCATGAAATATGCAAATGATCAAATTTTCAAATCCAATGAAAATAGATTGCAGTCGTAGTGCGCATTTTTGCCTAGCAACGCGCAAGATATAAAACTGGTAATAGGGGCAGAAAATTTATCTTTTTTCGTTTTCGCCATTGTGTTTTCCTTGAGAAAAATCGAATGATACCATCACTACGTTTCTGAATACCTTATAGACAAATGAATGACTTCGAACGTGGTTTCATTGTCTGAATGCTTTACGATGGGTGGTCAAACCGAGCAATAGGTCGTGCCCTGCAACGTACAAACTCAACTGTACAAATGTGTTGTCAATGATGATTGCTTTGAGGAACTTATCGACGAAATGAAAGCGCTGGAAAGCCAAATGTGAGGCAAGATCGGTTGATTGTTCAACAGTCCCGAACTGCCCAAACGGTATCATTGTCTACTACTTAAACATACTACAGCCTTTTCACTATTCTCCGTGGTACAATTTCATTACGCTTGGCTGAGGCAGGAATTACGCTCACAGCGGCTATTAAGACATTTACGGCCTCTGACCCCACAACATTGGCTGAATCATCTAAACTGACGTGGTAGCTGATCATCATGGTTGCCATCGGTCTCGCATGGCATAGAGTTGAATGATAAACTTAATTTACTTTTGAAGCAGGTGACCATCGTCTCCGTGTCTCAAGAGGCCAAAGACAGCGGACTCAATCGTCCTTTGTTTTACCGAGGGGCACATGTATAACCCCTGGTGAGACGATGTGGGGAGCTATTTCATACTACAACAGGTCATCTCTAGTCTGACATCTTAAACAGCTACACAATACATTGATACCATTCTGCGGCCAGTTGTATTATCCTTCTTGCTAAGTCATCCGAGGACCAGTGTCCAACAAAATAATGCCAGGCTCCCTACTGCTCTCATATCTCTGGACCACCTTCGTGCCGTTAATATTCTTCCTTAGCCTGAAAGGTCACCAGAATTTTCAGCAATCGAACATATCTGGGAGATGGTAGGGAGCCAGAGTCGGGCACCCCAAAATATCGCAGATCTTGGGCAACAACTGGTGAATGCTTGATAGACGTATCGCAGGATTATATTATATATATATATAGGAGCATTTATCAGTCTTTACCTAGACGTATATAAGTATGCGTCAACGCCAGTGGCTGTTCCAACAACTACTTATTTGAATATTCAAGCTGTAATCGTTAGCCGTGAATTGGTCCAATGGCCTAGTTGTTTTTATCATCTTATTATATGTGTATGAGCTGTACACATATTTATTTTTATTAATACCAACCTTTTCTTTCTTGGTGATTCTATTTAATTAATTATTTTTTTTTGCAAAAGAGTGTATTTATATATGAGTATATACAATTTAAATGTCAATTATTCTTATTATTTTAAAATATTCAACATATACTTATATAATATACATGTTTATATGATACTTACGTACTATAGCGACAAAGCCAACTTTCAAGATAAATCGCTAAGTTCTCAACACTGATTTCCCATGTGTCGTGCGACAATTTTCAACGAAAAAAATCAAACTCATCTTTACTAGATAACCCATGTAGACATCTGGTTCTCAATGGAGAGTTGTAGCTTGGAAACAAACTTTGAAATATTCTTGTAACTGTAAGAATATCTCATCCAATTTTCTACGAAAGTATATAATCTTTATTATTATTATTATTATTATTATTATTATTATTATTATTATTATTATTATTATTATTATTATTATTATTATTATTATTATTATTATTATTACTATTATTATTATTGATTGCATTCCTTCTCTCTCGTTATCTCGCTGAAGATGAGTGGGAATGGGCAACATGCAAATATGAAAAGAAATAAATGCAATATTTAATGATTGAAAACAAACCTTCACACGGAAAACGTGTGAATGAAATTTATACTCATAAGAAAACACGTGCCTAAGTAATTTTCAATTCAAAACTTAAGTGGAAGTCGCCAATGCTTTACAAGAATTCGAAAAATATATCGAACCTGACGTTTCCTTCAGGTTCTGTTCAGAAAAACTTGCCTAAAAAAGTTATCACTTCAAAAATTATTGAAATCGTGCGAAAAGACGTTTGAGTTTTCGAATGATGTCAGATATGATGAACATTGTCAGAGAGACAGTAAGAAAAATTTTAGACAAAAATTTGCATGTGGTGAAAGTTTGCGCTACACTGGTACCGGGAAATTTAATTAAGACAACGTCCCGGTGTACGTTGCGCTCTCTGTAAAACAGTTCTAAGTGGACAAATGCATTACTATGCTCAATCATCCACCGTACTCACAAGATCTTGCCCCATACGATTTCTACCAGTTTCTTAAAATGAAAAATGCATTGAAGGGAACATATTTTTCGAATGTGTTGATGAGGTGAAGGCAAAAACGGCCCCCTTACTGAAGATAGGGATACCTAACAATTTTAGCACTGCTTTGGATGGTAACTCATATGCAGCTATGTATGGATAGGAAATCGGAGTATGTAGAACAGGATTAAAATGTATTTGTACATGTGTTTCAATAAAGCTAATGTTTAGACTAATCTGATTCTATTTAGCTTTCACAGGATATAGAAGAAATAAATTCAAAATATCAGAGAATTACACTAGTATATTTACTTTTAAATAATATATTTTTTAAGTAATTTACTTTTATGTAATAGCATGAGTATTGTGTCACTTTTCCTTTCTAGATTTATAAGTATATTGTATGAGTGTAAAAGTTTATTTTATTTTTTATTATGTCAGGATATATTTTGTTCTGCTTCCTTTCGACTTTTTTGGTATACTCACCCCCTCGACGTTGGATTATCACGCCCCCTTCCTAGAGGGACGCACCATCATGAACACCTCTTGTTTGATGTTTCGTTAGTCTTAATCTTCAGATTTTCTTTTATCAGATCTTAAGACTATCTGTATCGTATCTTAAAATCTTTTGAAAAGCAATCATTCATCGATATGACACAATACGGAAAAGTGCATTTTATGTCTTCTCCTACCCTGGCATAGAGGGTGTTCAAGTATTGCCTTGGCCAGCTCATTATTATGATCTCTTAACTCATTAGAAACATTTGTAATGGGTTATTGCGAGACACCTGCCAGCCACTGTGATTATTGAAGTGTGGCATAGATATGAAACTGCATGGAATGACTTGAGTGTAACTGTCATCCAAACGTAGTTCGACTCGATCCTTAACCGTGTTAGAGCCATTTTAACTGCTGTCGGTGGCAATTGTGTCTACAAGTTTTGGTCTCTGTGTGCCCCCAAACTGACTACACATGTAATCAACGCTTTTTCCCGACACGCTGTAAACGTAGCATAATCCAATTATGCATATTATCTAAGCAAAACTTCGCTTTTTCTTTAGATGTAACAATTTCATTGGTCAAACAATCTCCGGAGATGTTAGAGAATAAGATAAAGACAGATAGGTAAGCACACGAAGTTAATTTATACTTTTTAAAATCACTTTAATGATGATGTAAACATTTATTGTGTATATAAAAAATAAGGAATAATTGCTATATTCAATTTGATACTTTTATGGAATAACAATAAATACTTTAGAAAAAATCAGAGCAGGAGGAAAGAGAAAAAATGTATATAAAGGGATGATTTTGTTAAACATTCCTTTGCTTTGAGAAAATCCGGATTGACTTTCTCTATCCGTGCATTAAATCCTGACTCGCAAGCATATCTCCATTTTAAAAAAAAATAATTCGATGCAAATTCTATAAAATATTTCAGACTCTATTCTGTCTTTTATAAAAGATACATAGCAGCTGGAAAGGGATAAAAACATACAGAAAACGTTCGGATGGGTCAAAGCATAAGCAAACAAACTCCAAGGAGAGAAATGGATATCATTTAATAGAAAGAAAAGCAATAACTATTTTCATACATTTGGGAGAAAAAGATACGGAAGAGAAAAAAAGTATATAAATGAGAAAAAGAAGCATATATATCTAAGAGAAAAAGTCAATCTAGAAAATATAATGCTAGAATTTGAAAGATAAATTCTTTTCGTTTTTTGTTCCGGTTCCTTTGCATTATTCTGTTCATGAAATGCAGTATTTTTGGTAAAATCGATTTTGCTTTGTTTAAGAACAGCAGACGTTTTAAAAAAATCTTCTTAATACGATTTCTAACTTTAATATATAAATAAAAATATGAATATTTATTTTGATAATTTATCAAGCTATTTTTATGTGTTTAACAAAACATATTACTAAAGTTTCGTATTTAAATTTAAGAAAAATAACTCTATTCATTGAAAATAATCAGAGAACAATTTTGATGTGAAATGAGAAGTTTATTTCACTTTTAGAATACTTGCCACGTTTTCACCGAAAAACGCTTATCACTTGTTTAAGACTATTATCATTCTGTTAACGTACCCTAAATATTTGTGTAACATATTAGAACTGAGAAACAAAACATTGATTGTGCATTTAAAATCCTCCGAAGAAGATTAAGAATATACTTACTATATAACTATAGTTGAAATACATATTTGTATCTTAACTTCCACATGTAATAAAAAGAAAACTTATTGCTAATATCATTTAATTAAATACATATTGCTTACAAAAACTTGTAGGAAATACGTGAATTAAATATACTGATGATTCAGATGCGTTTTCTAGAAAAGACCATTTGACCTTTTATTATTTACATATTTTGACATTTAGAATTGTATAATTTTTTTTTTGAATTCTGAGTACATAAGGCCGATACTCAAACCTTTATTAAACCATTTTTCTAAAATTCACTTTCAAACTAGTATTATTCCATGATTTACACAATTGAATGACATTCGAATAAGCACTTTGTAACAGAGTAACATGTTTTGGTTTTATTGATATGTTTTTTTCTCCTTTTCGTTCAAATCAGCTTGAAATATTAAAAATATTGCCGCAGATTCTTAGCAATGGATTTAAAAGGCATCTCTTTGTAATACGTTCTTAAACGTTCTCTTGCTCTTGACTTTTCATTCATAAAAATATTTGTTTAACATGTTTATAGAAAAAAAGATGGTATTTTTGCACTTTTTTGAAGAGAAGGGGATATCTTTTTTGATAAAAAGATCTACCAAGTTTTCTAGAAAGGCGGATTTCTCTTACCATTCCTAGATTCACATTTATCTATTTAAAGAAGGGGAAAATGGGTATGTCTTCTTGTTGGCAAGTTTCGTCATATGTTAGAAGAAAGTGCGATTAATCAGCTAGTGTCAGCGAATCAAGTTTTACATAATTAGAAAAAGAATGTCTTGGGGGTTTTGAATTTTTTTTATCTCTCAGATTATTATTCAGAATTCAGAATTATTCAGAACTATTCAGAAATTTTTTTTAATTTTCCTTAGTAAAATAGATACATTTACGTAAAAAATGTTGCATTGTTAGACGTTTTAAAGATTTTTCTTCTTTAAAGTAAGTAGAAGTTATTTTCTAAACGGCTACTTTTCAAAAGCTACCTCTAACATATTAGGATTTGTTTTTATTTCTCATAAAAGGTAAATAATACAGTTATGTGTTTATACACTGCTGGCGACCGTAAATGCAACAACCTGAAGGAAGCAGGCGAATAACATGAAATTTACAACATGCATTAGCAGAGGTGAGATATGTAAATGATTAGAATTTAAGCGCAGACACACATCACGCACGCCTGTGTCGCCACCTCAAAGCGCTATTTAAGGCTTGAAGATTTTGACGATTTCAAGTTCGTCAATTGTGTTTTTCTTGTGGTTTTTTCAAAAAACGATCAGTTATGTCTCGTAGAAAACAGCGATCAGCTTTTGATCAAGTATCCGAGTTCGACAGAGGAAGGATAGTGGCCTACCGAGAATGTGGATATCTTTCAGGGAAATCGGTAGTCGTGTTGGACGAAACCAAACAACTGTAATGTGGATATGTGGCCGTTGGATGCAAGAGGGTACGACGGACCAACGTCCTTGATCGCATCCACATCAGTGCACCACTTCACGTGAGGACAGGCAAATTGTGTGCATGGCAGCGACGGATCGCTCAGTCACATCACGAACCATAGCACATCACATTGAGTCTATAATGCATCATTCAGTGTCTGAGCGTACTATTCGACGGCGTTTACAGCAGAGTGGTCTGTCCGCAAGACGTCCATTGCCTGGTCTACCCTTGACGCAGAACCACAGACGTCTCCGCCGCCAATGGTGTGATGAAAGAAGGCTGTGGGCGGCAGAATGGAATGAAGTTGTTTTTACTGACGAGTCACGCATCTGTCTGCTACGCCACGATGGTCGGATTCGAGTCTGGAGACACCGTGGAGAGAGGATACTGAACAGTTGCGTTATGCACCGCCACACTGGTCCTGCACCGGTTATTATGGTATTAGGTGGTATTGGATATCACTCTCGCACTCCTCTAGTACGCATTGCGGTACTTTAAACAGCCAACGCTACATCTCCGAGGTGTTGGAGCCAGTTGTCCTTCCTTACCTTCAGGGCCTAGCCATAGCCATATTTCAAGAGGATAATGCGCGACCACACGTGGCATGCATTGTCCAAAGGTTCTTCGTCAATCACCAAATTGAATTGCTTCCCTGGCCGGCTCGCTCTCCGGATCTTTCGCCGATGGAAAACATGTGGTCCATGGTTGCTCAACGATTGACTAAGATTACACCCCCAGCTGTCACACCAGATCAAATTTGGCAACGTGTGGAAGCTGCTTGGTCTGCTGTACCCCAAGAACACATCCAAAGTTTTTTTGAATCAATGCCGAGACGTGTGGCAGTGGTGATCTCCAACAATGGCGGCTATTGTGGCTACTGATTTTGGCAGGAAACACACTTCACAGAAGTCTATAAATTGAATCATTTGATACTTGGTCAACATGTTATCTACAAAATAAATTTGGTTGTGCTAGCTCTTGTCTTTCTTGATGTTGCATTTATGGTGGCCAGAAGTATATATAAATATCAGTTTCCATAGAAAGTCCTTAATACGCTTCATTTAAAGACATATAATTTTATTAAAAATTTGTATAATTTCAAAGTACATAATTTAAAGATGTACTTTAGAAAGTTAAAGATATGCATTTCCACGATGTTAGGGATACTTTTACAATCACACTACTTCATGTCACAGTCATTGGTTACCGGCTACTGGTACTCCTTGGAATGCCGGAATCATCACTTAAATTTAGACCCATCGCCATATTTTTTTCAAAAAGAAGAAGGACCAAACAATTCCAGCATACATATAAACGATCTACAAAAATTGAACTCCGAGAGGACGAGATTGATGGGTTGATACTTTGGACACCAGCTTATGAAGAAAAATGTATGTAATTTTCAAAGTTAACAAATAAAAACGTTGCCTCACACAACAAGATAGTTTTACAAATTATTTCAGATACTAGTCTTTCATTGGAAAAATTGGGTATGAAGACTATTTTCATATGTTTAAAAAAAAAAGAAAATATCAACTTCAAAGTATTTAATAGTCTTAAACTACGGCTGGTCCATAAATAAAACAATTAATTTGATAAAATTATGGGAATAAATTTTAAACTATAGCGTGAAATACAAAAGTGCTTACATGAAGAAAATTCGAAGAACTTTAAAAAACAAATAAAAATGAAATAAAATAAATGAAACATACATTAATAAAATAAATTTGAAAAATATAAAATAAATAAAATCAATTAAATAATATTTTTTTTATAAAAAGAAGTCTAATGCCTACAGAAAAATCTGCTTACAATTGGCACAGTAGCTATTTTTTATATTCACTCAATAATATTTTTCGTCTGTCGGAAAGAGTTGGCTTTTTTTCTAAACTTCTAGAATTTTCAGGAATATCACAGGTATAAGAACTGCTAGTTTCAGCAGGTTCGTCTGGCCATTACCTATAATATGTTGTATTATAGGTAATGGCCAGATGAATTATCTATAGTATTGAATTACCTATAGATGAATTACCTATTTAGTTCTTGATAAACAGGTGACTCCAGTCATCAATGAAGAGAGCACCGATCTAACGAGCTAATTTAAAAAAAGATAAACTTCAGCAATTCAAGATACCTAAATCCTTCAATTCTACGAGTCAGTTTCCAGCTAGGTAACAGCTTGCATGAAAGTCATAGGTGCGGTAACGTATTATTCACTTTTTTAATCGTCTTGCAGTTTATCTCCTGTAATATTATAACCCTTTTGTTTTCAGTACATGTTTAACATGTTTACTATTTTTCCTTCCATTTAAGATAAATCGTAGTTAGTACAACACTTTTTCTGTTATATATATATAATGTATTATATATATATATATACCGACAAACTGGTAGGGTGTGTTGGTGGTACAGATACGATTCGGAATCACATTGGAATACATGGTCGCAAATGTTATAGTAGCGAGCTATGGTGCAATAAAGCAGACAAAAAGAACAGAAACATCAATAAAATAATGATTTATTGGGAGGTTGCATTATAACGGGTGTTCGAAAAATATGAACTTCTTCTATGCTTACATAAAAAGTTTGGTGCCCGAGACCCATGTTCCATCGGTTGAAGAAAACGCTCGAATATCTCTAGCAGCCGAGAGGATACTTGATATGCCAGGAATATTCCAGAACGTAAGGATTTCGTGCACCTGTTGTAGTACAAACTTTCAATAAAATGTTTTCTGTCCCATTAATGCGTTTTTATTTAAGTTCTTTTTCTTTGCTTCCTTGGACCATAACTCGGAACTACGGCATGTGTGTGTGTGTATTTACTAGTGCTATAAGTTTGAATGAAATTATAAAGGAATGAAAACTAAAAGAAAACGAAATCAAATTTAATACTAGTTTTTCTTACAAAATTTATATTACTTTTAAATTTTACATTTCACACGTTTTATTCAAAACGAATGCCTTTTGACGGGGCACGGGATTTAATACTCTTTGGTCAATCATTTATCAAGACGTACACTATCTCTTTGGGAATTTCAATCGTTACTTTTTAAAAGGTATTCAAGACTGTCCAAATTGGAAAACCGTTTTTGGCACACATATTTTCTGATACTGAACAGAATTTATTTTCAAAGAGATTTAAATCTTGACTGCTGGAAGGCCAATATTTGTGTTTTTTTAAAATTTATTTGCTGCTTTTATAGTTGACACCACACGGAACCAATTCAGAAACCGGATTATGAGCTCTCAGTGTATGTTTTCTTCTCTTTAACTTCTTAAGCTTGTATACACGTCCACAGTGTTTGAATGATTAGTCAACATAAAAACATTTCTTGTGGTTGAACAGAATTCGTCTGTGGCCATTACAAGCATGCCGCCCAACATTAATTTTGCTTAATTTTCTTGTTAGGAAAATACCAGTTATATTTTTCGATAGCCTCTTAGGCTAAAGTCTTCGTTTACTATGCGAAACATTTTTTTTTCTGTTTCATCTGTAAAACAAAAATAATTTTCTTTCAAGAAGGATTTTGACGAATTCTCTCTCACATTGATTTGATGAAAGTTAGTGTTCTCTAGAAGTGTGGTCAACCGCATCTAGAACGGTCTGCAATATTGTTGGTATCAGTATAAGTCTTACTTAATCGATAAATTTGATGTTTAAATGTTTAAGATCCTTAAAAATTCTGTGAAGGTATCTTCCTTATTTGAAGCAAGGAATTAAATGCTCCAGGCTCATGTTTGATGTTCATTCTACTTTAAATGATTTAGAGCAGCACAATTGAAAAACTAGAGTATTTCAGAAATATTACAGACCAATCTCCGAGGGTGAAATTTAATGTCGGCTACTGCGTTTGTGTGTGTGTGAATCATAGCAGATGATCTCAATTTTTTTGTATCAGAACTTAGAGGATGACTACATATAAATATTTATATATATGTATATATTTCATTTTTTTTCTTAGTAAAAGCTTTGGTTAAAAAAGTAGTATTGAATAGTTTTACCGGTAATTTTTATTCTGCTGAAGATTACAAATAATCGACAGGTACTCGAAATTAGTGAATAATAGCCTATGTAATGTTCTTCAACATAATTGCTGGATATTTTTTTGTTCGTTGTGCACACACGTCACAAGACTTAATATCTTGCTTGATAAAATCTAGAAAACACTTTGTATTTTTCACACCTGAGTACCAGTTAATGTTTCGAATTCTGAGCTTTAAAATCAAATCTAACAAAAACGCCAAGAAAAAATAATGCATAAAAGATGATGAGCAGTTATTATTAAAATTTAACATAGATTTCCATAGTCAATTTTCATCGGTTGCTTCTGTTTTCATTAACAATGATAATTTTGAAGGCAATGATTGCTATTTATGATAATGTAAGCAACGCTTTACCATCAAATCATATTTCTCTACTTTAATTCATTTAAGCATGTATAAGAATTACTCTCAATATTTCAAAAAAAAACACCTTTCTCAATATATTTGAATTTACTAGAGCAAATGCAACCAGTCAGAAATTCTAATGAAAGAGAAATATCGAATACATTGCCACATTCTTCCATCGTAAACAACTGCACTTACATACGATACATGATGTGTAAATTTCCCGAAGAATTCATTTTGAAGAGAAAGTACTTAATTCCAACCGAGGCGTTATTAGTGGAGCAGAAACATTTTGTGAAACAGTGAAAATTTTAAAACTCCATGTTAAGAGCTGAGAAATAGGGCTGAATTCATGTGATGGCTTCCAAACAATATTTGAATACGAAATGGCGCATTAGCTGAGGAATTATTTAAGTTGCAAACTCGTGATTAAGAACATTATAACATGCTTTGTTGGATACGCTGACATTGCTTTTGGTTGGAGAACGAGGCTCTAATTTCGGATGCTTCTGCTGGGAATCAGATGATTCTTTGTACATTCCGTCTTCATTATTGTGCTATAACTAAATCATATTCTTTCACACACACTATTTGTAGCTACTCCATGCTAGGCGGCTCTCGTTTTAGATTATGCAGATTTAGGAACTTTATATGAATATAAGGTTTTGAGACGTGAATGAAAGGAATATTTTACGTGCAAAACATTTTAGATTCATAAGAAATTTTTATTTTTATGTCTATACTGTAAAGTTTTTCACGTTTTATGCGTAAATTGGAACAACTTTATTTTAATGAAACTCTTTTACTTTGTTAGGAATAATAATTTTTCATATTTAAGTAGTGTTTTATTGCATTGTTTACTTATTTACAATGCCCGAAGTGTATAAAATAATTGAAGCGGGAATATTAAAAAATGAAGTAGCACAGTTATATGAACTGTGCTACTTCATTTTTTAATATTCCCGCTTCAACGTCGTCAAATATTATTTATGTAACAGTTTTCACTTTATTTATAAACGCTTTTTCCACAGAAATATAAACAAAGGTTGATTCAATGTATATATTTTTTAAGTTATGTCTTCATAAATTTTGAAAGAATATTTTTGTGATGATGTAATTTTATGTGATTACAGTCGTTTCAAACATTACTTTTTTACAATTTGCGCCTGTATATTATCAAAATTATACTTCATATCCGACTAAGTAAGGTTCTGTTTCAAAATGTTTACAAATGTTAAAGAACATATTTCGACTCTCTAACTCCCTTTTAAAGTAATTCTTAGATAATAATATATTCTATAGTGTATTTCACCGAACATTTTATTTTGTTTAAAAATAAATTAATAAAAACTACATAATTTTTTAAAATTTATATGACTTTTCAGAAATTTTAGTCATTTTTTAAAATTTTTATTTATTTAATTCAATAAATATAAACAAGAATGTATTCTTATTTTTGTATCTTAGTCTTAATATTTCGTGAAGAAATATCTTTTATTTTTATCCATCTAAATTTTCATTGAGGATAATGGTGTATTTAAATTAACATAACATGCTAGTCCCCTTGAATCATATTTTAAGAACTATAAGAGGCCGCTTTGAATATATTCCCGAAGTTGAAAAAGATCTAGATCCGATCTGACATTTTTGTTCTTTAAATTTTAAAATACAGTGAAACTTCGAACTTACGCGATAGGAGGGACTGTGTGATAATCGAGTATGTCAAATTTGCGTAATTTGGGGTAAAATTTCTCATGTAAATACATATAAACTATTATTAGTTGGGGCCGGAGATGAAACAAGAAAAATAATTTAGAAAACAAAATGTCCAATAAAATCTTAGATAGCACAAATACAAAATCGCAAACCAAAGTTATTCTGATGTAGAAGGTTTCATAAAATCTAACAAGAAGTCTTCCGGACAAAAGTATTTTTATCTCCTGAAAAATATCATTGTAGGATGCTAATAAAATTTTTATTCCTTGGTTTTTTGAAAAAATACTCTCTTCGTTACAGTATGCATTTTCTAAAATGTTCAATCCATTTTCAATTAAACTGAGGGTTTCTGTCACATTTCATTAACGTTATTCGTTCTTCAGATTGAACTGGGTTTAAAGACTTAAGCTCAATGTCTTGCTCATACATTTCTTTGGAGTTCATCAAATGTCATCTCCTGATTTAGGGAATCCAGCAGTTCTTGAACGTCATCACTGTCCACTTCTAAATTTATTTGCCTGGCAAAATCAATGACATCTTCAATTAAATTACATATTATATCACGCTCTGGTACTGATTCCGCCTGAGTTTCAAGGATTAAAAAATAAACAAAAGAAAAAAATCAACTGAAGAGATTTGAAAATCGTTTGACTCCAAATTCGCGTAAGTCGAGGTATTAGTATACTGACCTCACAAACTACAACAATTAAATTTAAATGTTACAAATAATAACTTTTATATGATTTTTTACAGGGTATTTTTTAAAAAAATCATTTAATTTTTAGAAGAGCCCAGTTAGTTTTTTTTTAAAAGATAAACATTTTTTTTCGATGGGGCTGCGGATTCATATTTTACCATTGCAGACCTAGAACGTTCATCGGGAGGTGCTATCTCTTTCTTATGCGAAACCATATAGGCAGTGCACCAAACCAACCCAATTAATTTTGACACACAGTTTTCTCCCCAGAGGGAGGCGCTTAAGCTCTGACGACGCGAAACTGTACAAGAATTTTTTTTTGCCTGGAGCACCCAAGCCAAGCAAACACTTAAGGGATATTTTACATGCCGCATGATCATACGACATGGGTCATGTCGATTTTTTGCATCATGAAAAGTCATCGTCTTGAACAGGGTTAGAACCTGTCATAGCCCAGCCACCCAGCCGGCCAGATAACTCTAGGCTCAATATTTTAATATTGATATGAAACATTTCATCAAACTGACGAAAGCTTATACGAAAACAGTACAATAAATAAAACATCATAATTTGAATCAAAATTTAGCTATACATATTGTTCGATTTATTTAGAAAGCTAAGGTTTATTAAAACATATTTAACGCTGATTTTGTGTCACAACCTTATTATTGCATAAATAAGTAAATGCTGCCATATATAAATTTTTATATATGGTGTGACAATATCCTTTTAAATAACTTATATACCACGAAATTTGTAATAATTTATAAATATTGATGACCAGTCCAATGTAGAATCTAGCCATATCATAATTCAAAATTTAAAAGATCATCTACTACTAAAATAAATGACAGTTGTGAAACATACTAATCCTAAGTAAGCAGTCAGATTATTTCATCACTCGTGCAACTTTATCACGATAATGCTTAAATCATTAAAATGCTTTATTCTTGAATAAAGATATTTTATACTTTATAATAAATGCAATCCTGATGTCAACCATAATTTCTTTTATTTAACATGCTTATAAATTCACCGAATTGTTGTAGATAAATCACTACTTATATTACTTTCTAATTAAATTGATCCCAAAATGTGTAAAAATATCAAATATAATATTAGATATTTATATAAAGGTTTTTAAATCGCAAATTTGATTTGTATATAAGAAACAAAATCATGGAGTCTGACTTTTAATGTAAAAATTACACACACGCATACATATACACTCAAACAAACACACACGCACATACATATATATGTGTGTAGTCAAAATTTATCTGCAAGATATATATAGATATATATATATACACTCATGTCCATAAATTAAGGAAATTCAGAATCACATAGAAATTTAACTCTAAAATAAAAATTTCACCTGTAGAATTATCATACACATCTTGAAGAAGAATATGCAAATTACAGGAAACCACCAGATGGCGCGGATAGTACGTCACAATGACGAGAGTGTAAGAGATGGGTAAATAAGGAATGGTGGCAAAGAAGTAAAATTGTTCACAAGAGCTTTAAAAGCTTTCAGTGCAATAACCGAATAGTTATGAAACAAAGGAAGCATTTGGATGATTTTTTACGTGGTAGAATTATCGGACGACTGGAATGTGGACGTACCATCTGGAAGTATCCGAGGAACTTGGAATCGCCCAGAGTGTCATCTCCAGCCTTTGGCAACGATTCCAAGATGATGGTAATGTGAGTAGATGTTACAGCACAGGTCGCCCCCGAGTTACAACGCCGAATGAGGACCGGTATTTGGCAGCTACTGCCAAAAGAAACAGACGGAGCACAGCATCAGACCTGTCTCGTCAGTTCTCTTCAGCTACCGGTACGACAGTTTCAAGGCAGACCGTGTGCAGACGCTTAGGCACATTGGTCTATATGCTCGTAGGCCTGTCAGATGTGTTCCCCTTACCGCAACTCACTGTCGCCTGCGATTAACCTGGAGTAGAGAGCATGCATTGTGGACACCGCAACAGTGGTCTTGTGTGATGTTTTCCGACGAGTCCAGGTTTAGTTTGCAGTCTGATTCTCGCCGGATTTTCATATGGAGAGCGCCAGGTACCCGTTACCATCAAGAGAACACCATTGAACGACACCGTTACGGTGGTGCAGGATGGCTCGTTTGGGGAGGAATTATTCTTGGTTCCAGAACTGACCTGCATGTTCAGAGTGTAACGATGACAGGCCACATCTATCGGGATGTCATTCTGGAACAACATGTACGTTTGTTTCGGGGCGCCATGGGTGCTGAATTTCTGTTTATGGATGACAACGCCCGTCCTCACCGTGCAAACATTGTAGACGAATGCCTTCAATCGGAGGATATCACCCGTATGGATTGGCCAGATACTTACCGCACTTGTATCCAATAGAGCATGTGTGGGATATGCTTGACTGACGAATTGCAGCCCGTCAACCCCCTCCCACCTGTCTACCGGAACTTCCGAGGGCATTGCTTGATTAGTGGTATAATATTCCCCAAGATCAGATTGATAATTTGATACTCAGCATGCGTAGGCGTTGTAAGGCCTGTATTGCATCGTCCGGGAGACATACTCCGTATTAACCATCATTTTAAACATGTTATAACTGTTTTTTGTAAATAGGTTCTTTTTTAAAATTTTCTCCAGGGAGTAAAAATCGCAATTTTTATTAATTTTGTCAAACATGTAGCATCTTTTTTGCTCTTTACCTTTTGTTTAATAAATAGACTTTACAAATAAATCAAATTTGTTTTGCTTCTGTCTCCTTTGCCTGAACTTCATTATCCTTAATTTATGGACATGAGTATATATATAATCTATATATAGAGAGAGAATCCAACCATACTCAATATATCTATCGTTATCAGGGACTACTCTACGTAATATTCCCTAGGGACATACACAACGTGATACGAGGAATTTTACGCTCTGTCTGTGGTATGTTGTCCTTTTGGAATAATCCTAGAACAAAAAGCTAAATGAAGTAAAGTCAAGATGACCATACAACTGTAATATCTCTACTGATGACTCTTTCGCCAGTGGTGATGGCGAAATACTTGTTGTACCTTAACATCAATGTATGGTGGTCCTGTATGAAAATTATCATACTGAAACCTTTCCTTTGCGGAAGCTGTGGAATGACAACAGTAGTCAGCATGTCATGATATTTTTGTGCATTAATGACACACGTTATTGGTCTTCTCAGAGTGAGCGTCTGGAAAAAAAAGATTGCACTTATGTTGAATTCAGCTTTTAAGCCACACCAAACAATGATTTTCGGTGAGTGCATAGGAATATCTTGTACTCACTAAAAATTTTGTTTGTTAGCAGACGCATTCAGAGCAAAACAAGCCGCATTTCATCTCATATACTGCTTTGGGAAATCATTGCCAACATTCATCCCTGCAAGAAATGAAGGATTAAATGTCAATCATAATCAATATGTTTGAGTTCTAAAAATAGGTTAATTTTGCATGGTCAAAAGGGGAAAAATCGCTGCAAAACTTCCCCTACCGTGAAAAGGGTTATATCCACTTGTCGCATTACACCTCGGGTTCTGCTACTAGTAGTAATGGTTTATTTTGATCCGTCAATGATTGCTGTTGCAGCATCGGTTATCGCTTCTATGACACAGTTTGCGTCTTCTCAAGGGTGAATTTTTATGACCCTGTCTCCCAGAATTTCTTAATCATTCATTCAGAGAATTAAGCTATTAAAACCCTTACCTAGCTTCTGTTTCGTTCTAAGCTCACGAAGAGCTGTAGATGAACAAAACTAATCATGCGCGTTATGATAATGTAGCTCCATATTCATAAATATCACTGAGAGCATGAAGATGAGAGATTCCAACTCATACTCGAATATAATATATCTATCTTATCAGGGACTACTCTACGTAATATTCCCTAGGACATACACAACGTGACCGAGGAATTTTACGCTCTGTCTGTGGTATGTTGTCCTTTTGAATAATTCTAGAACAAAAAGCTAAATGAAGTAAAGTCAAGATGACCATACAACTGTAATATCTCTACTGATGACTCTTTCGCCAGTGTGATGGCGAAATACTTGTTGTACCTTAACATCAATGTATGGTGGTCCTGTATGAAAATTATTCATACTGAAACTTTCCTTTGCGGAAGCTGTGAATGACAACAGTAGTTCAGCATTCATGATATTTTGTGCATTAATGACCACGTTATTGGTCTTCTCAGAGTGAGCGTCTGGAAAAAAAAGATTGCACTTATGTTGAATTCAGCTTTTAAGCCACACCAAACAATGATTTTCGGTGAGTGCATAGGAATATCGTGTACTCACTAAAAATTTTGTTTGTTAACAGATGCATTCAGAGGAAAACAAGCCGCATATCAGCTCATATACTGCTTGGGAAATCATTGCCAGCATTCATCCTGCAAGAAAGGAAGATTAAATGTCAATCATAATCAATATGTTTGAGTTCTAAAAATAGGTTAATTTTGCATGGTCAAAAGGGAAAATCGCTGCAAAACTTCCCTACCGTGAAAAGGGTTATATCCACTTGTCGCATTACACCTCGGGTTCTGCTACTAGTAGTAATGGTTTATTTTGATCCGTCAATGATTGCTGTTGCAGCATCGGTTATCGCTTCCTATGACACAGGTTTGCGTCTTCTGCAAGGGTGAATTTTTAGTGACCCTGTCTCCCAGAATTTCTTAATCATTCATTTCAGAGAATTAAGCTATTAAAACCCCTTACCTAGCTTCTGTTTCGTTCTAAGCTCACGAAGAGCTGTAGATGAACAAAACTAATCATGCGCGTTATGATAATGTAGCTCCCATATTCATTCAGCTGAGAATTCTACTTTACGAACTGTCCACATGTTCTATAGCATAAATTCATGATGAGATTGTCACATATGAAAGCATAAATTTACATTTTACTTTGATGCCGGTATTTTATGCTGATTATCGGTTTAAATTTTATTTTGTACTTATTGAGGATTGTGAGTGTAATAATAATTGTGAGATCGTGAAACCATATCGTAATAAGTTTAAGAATTGTAAAGTAAAATAATTTTTTTTTCAGTGTAGCTCATTTAATTTAAATAATTACTGTCAATTAAAAACTAAAATAATAAAGAAGAAATTGTAAACAGTCATTATAAACTAAATGAGAAGATGAAGCCTACATCACTTAATGCTTTCTAAAAACTTTAAAAAAAAGTAGCTTTATAAAGAAAAAATATGTACTTAATGTTTTTGTACTTAAAATAGAACTATAGAAACTAAGTTGGATAAGGGGCCTCTATTAGAAAAATTCTGAGTAACAATACATCACTCAGTTTCCAAGAGTATAATTGATCATTTATTCAAAAGATATAAGAATATTTTTCAAAAATTTCAAAGGAATAACGAGGAAAAAAATTCTGGAACAAAAAACTTTCTTTTTCATCTTGTACTAGATTATGCATACTTGATATGAAAAAACATTCTGGTTTAATATGATGTGAATTACCAACTTCAAAAACTTACTAATTATTAAAACATATAGTGAAATAGAAAAAATATAATTCTACCTTGAAAAGTAATTAAACCGATGAATAAAAAGGTTATTCACATTATACAATCATTGCAAAACTATCATTTTAACATTATGCACTTTTTGTATTGTATTGTAATATAGTATTGGCATATTTTATTCAATAATAGGACATTTTATGTCAGATTTTGCCGAAAGCTCTGTAGTTGTTACATACCTAATACACTAAATGGGGACATTTATTTTTATTTACTTACTGTATTTGCAACCATTTCATTTTGCATAAACATACATTAACTATTATGCACAAAATAATTTCTATTTCTATGACCATTGAAACTGAATTTATTCCTTCCCTAAAATATCTAAAGTAATGTTAAAAAATCACGGGCAAGAAATTCAAAGAGTGTTAACAGAATTACGAGATTTATAACCGAACTGTGAGATTAATGTCTGCTTAGGTACACTTTTGTGTATCTAGCTCCGGGGTAAGCATTACGTCGATCACAATCACCCCCTGAAGATTAGCAGTTAGTAATTGTATATCAAAATATTCAAATTTGGCTGGCAGTATGCAGACTGACTATAACTACGTGAACTAACTGTAGATGAAAATGTTTTATTTTTTAATATGTTCTGAATTGTTTGAAAATATAAATCATCATTTGATATTATTATATTTATGACTATAATTATTATGTTTGTATCTTGCGTTTTGCTTAAAACGTGGTTTTAAAAGTATAAGTATTTGTTGTTGTAGTTATGTAGGTGAGTGCCTATTCCGTATTTATTTTATTAAGCTATAATAAATATTGTAGACCTTTTTCTTAGCTCGCCACTAGGTGGACCACAACGTCTACAAAAGAATTAGAAGTAGCCGGTACCCTGGAAAAGTTTGCCCCCCCATCATTTAGCTCTATAATTTCAGTGTTTATTTTAAATGTTCTCCAAACCAATTCAACTGCTACTCAATGTTAATTTCCAGATTATCATAATCAGCACAAACTCGGTTCAACTTTGTGCATTTAGTTCCGAGTCTTTCGAATGAAAGTGGATCATCTACTATTAATCAAGTAGACCGTGAAGTCAACTCCGTGCTTGAATTCCTTTCTCAACGAAGCGGGAACTCCTGGTATTTGTCAATGTGTTCACATTATGTCAGAAACGAGTATTGCAAATAACTGGTACATGACCCTCTTCGAAACTTCATTATAAACGCATGGGTATTTCGAAAAATAGAGAACTTATTCTATCATTTAATGGACTGAAGGTTATGATGGTAAAATAATTAGTCCCAGTATATTTAAATTGTAAATATTGGATTAAATTAATAAGATTTCATACACTGCTGCCCGAAAGTTAGGCATAATTGGGAAACTGTAGAAATTAAATGGTTAAATGAAACAGAACATATATCCTCTCTCTGATATTGCGCATTTATAATCTATTGATCTTAACCAATAATTTTGCACATATACATTTTATGTGAGTGATGTAATAGGTTGTTATTGCGACTGCTACAAATAAGTGGTGGAATGAAATTGTGACATTCTGGTTACTTGTGCAATAAATTATCTTGTTCTTATTTCTACTGCTACAAAAGTTTTGACTAAGACTCAGACAAATAGACATCAAATCGATTTCTCTTAAAAGACAAAAGCATTGGCAAGTTAGAAAATGCACGATAAAAGAGAAATGCATCTAGTGCATAAATGTTGCTCAGTGTGTAATTTCTTAATTAATATAGAAATTATATTAAATTAGTTGAGACCTATATTGGCAAGTTGTAACACATTTATTTAGAATTTGAATATATGTAAGCTTGTCCGCAGCTACAACTTCTGAGCCAAACAGTTGCCTTCAGAATTACCTGCAACTATATAAACCAATGTTTCCATGCTAGTACCTAATAGAAGACTCAAAAAGGCACCCCATATTTTTTAACTTTATTTAATTATAATGCATTAAATTAAAAAATTATGTCAACAAATCTAATATCTTTTAATCAAAAACAATGACAACAATCTAAATTGGAACATTTTTTTTTACTTTCCAGATTTTCAAATCTCATATAGAATGAAAAACGTAGTTAGGAAGAGGTAACCAAATGATTAAAAACATGATATGCAAAACATGTTGGTGGTATTTGAATCAATTGTAAGTTACTCTGGTACTACTAAAGACTGCCTTAAAGTAGCCTCGGATATAGTACATTAAATTAAAAAAGGTAAATTTAATGTTATACAGCAGGACGTAGAAGTTATGAAAAAATAAGGCTGACTTCGGCACTGTTTTTTAATTTTAACTAATTTTGAAGCTCCAAAAGTTGAGCTTAATTAAAAAAAAACAGTTATTGCATATATATACATTGAAATGAGTTAACTAATCAAAACTTTTTCACAACACTTAGATAAATATACTTTTCAAAACCTTGAAAATTTTAGGATAAATTTTAAACCATAATGTTGGGTAATGATTGAAAAAAACAATTAAAATACTTCTATTGGCTTTAATCAACATAAAAAAAAGATTCGGTGTTTTCTACAGTGTATTGTATGTTGTATTTCTAACTAGTCATTTTGAAGTTAGAAAAAATTTCAAAATGTTTATGAATCCTTCGGTATTTAACCACCATTAGATTGTTGTCTAAATATAAAATAAGGGAATTCTATATAGAAAGCACAACCTCATTTATAGTAACTAAGGTCACCACGTTATTTTTCGAATGAAACTTTTCCAAAGATATGCAATTGAAATGTATAGGTTATTATACCTTTTTTCAATTTTCTTAATGGAATAATAACCCAAACGCACACACACATGCACACTTGAATCACGAATATCAGTTACCCAATTTCTTGCATTAAAAAGATTGAAATCACTTTGTTTTCAAAATATTTAAAACTATAAGTTTTTAAGCATTATTTAAGTTATAGCTCAATTTAACATATATATTTTATGAAATGAAGCTTCGCTGCTACTATCTTCCACTTTTTATTGTAGATTTATTGACCAATTCAGGCATAAAATATCCAGAAACTTTCTACAAAATTATTAACGTATACAATATACAGTTTAGTAATACTTACATATCAGTTTTATTTCATTTTTGATGATTTATTCTTTTTGCTTTACAGTGAGGAAAATCAAATAAACAATCTATTTTGTTTCATGGATGTAAGCAAACACCTTAATTAAAATGCCTAAGAATGTCAATTTTCCTTAATTAATATTCAACTTAAACACATTTACTGAAATATATGAATCAGCACATTTGAATATAAATTAGTTAAAATATTTTTCTTTACAACTTAAATAGTATAAAACACTACTCTTTTCCAAAAGAAAAAAATCGAGTAATCATCAGCAGTTTTATTTACTGATCATTACTGATGAAACAACAACAAAAATATTATTAAGTCTTGCTGTCGCTTAACAAGTCCGTAAGAGAGAAGCAGTTTTTATTAAACTGCATTCGTTGAGAAAGGTAATTACCTCCCCATGAATTATCACCGTAGTTTAACAAGGCATTGATTTCTCTTTCTGCACATAAATTAGAGACTGGAATGACTTGGATTCATGTACCAGCATGCATTGTACTTATGAGCTCACCCATTTTTATTGTTTTCACAGTACCTAATGACATCTACAATCTACTAAATTACTGCAAAGGCTTAATACTTTAAAAATGTCCTGTTTTGTTGAGGATATGTTATGCACTAACCAAATTTAAAGTACCTTATATATGGAAAAATGGACTGGTAGTAATTTAGTACTTTTATTTCACTCTTGTATAACATTCTATATATTTTATTTTAATTCTAAAACTAATTTTTTTCAGTTTGCTTTTGTTCAGGGAAGTAATTTTAGAATAACATTCTATTTTAAGTTCTGTATTGCAATTCTCAATGTATATTGACAAAAAAGTAAATCGTAGTAAAAAATTAAACCTCTTAATGGCGCTTTAATAGTAATCATGTAAATGACTATTAAGCAACTCAAAGGCAATTGGAGATGGACCTCGTTAATTTGACCCATGGTCAAAGGACGTAGATGACACCTGTGCTGATAATCCCGTTCTCCTCTCCACTAAGCTACTTGATCCCTGCTTTAAAAATTGTAGTATTGTGTCATGCAATTTATTGATAGAAACGCCCTTTTCCTTTTATAGATCCTGTACAACTTTCTGGTACCAAATTTATACTATATATATATATATATATTTGGTTTGTCATGGTTCCATGTTCTTGGTTCTTCCGGTCTGATCTTAGGATGCTTGGGATTTATTAGTCTTCTTTTGAATCATTTACTGCTATATATATATATATATATATAGTGTATAATAAAAGGAAATGAAATAATAAGACAAAATATAATACAACCTTCAAATCTAAAAGATGTGAACCAGATTCTAAAAAACATAACTATAAAATAAGTGGTGGAAATGAATATTGTACTAGATTTAAATAAACGTATATATAACAGGAAACAGAGTTAGAACTTTAAAAGGGAAGAAACCAAAAGAGTCTATGGACTAAAATGGAGGATACATATATATACTCCATTTTTATCCTTTCATATACATATCCTCCTTTTCCTCCATTTTTCCATCCATCGCAAATACCTAGTTGTGAGCCATGGAACAAAAAACAGAGAAAAAGAACAGAAACAGCAACACATTAATATGAGAGTGAATATTTTATTTAATGTTGCACAGCAGCAGGTGTTCAAATCTGAGACCAGAAATCGTCTGTAAGGCCTGACAGTGTCACTGTATGGAATTCCTTACGTTCTGGAAAATTCCTTTCACGTCACGTATTTTCTCTACTTACCAGCTACCGCAAGAGTGCCATAAGAAGCAAAAGGCTGAAGTATCAAATATTAGATGCGGTGACAAGTCATTTGGGTAATTTGTTTATATGTATGAGAATAAGGTTCAGATTTGGCTGTTGTTCTTCATTGCAAAAAGAAAGTGAAAAGCAAAATTAACGGACAATAGGTTCAAAATATATTTAATAGAAATTATCAGAGTGTCTTTTTCTGCATGTGGCATTAACTAATACATTTTACTAGTTTCAAGTTTTGAAAGAATAGCTATTTTACAGTGTTTTGAAACGCAACTCATTTCCCGTTCATTATGAAACATAATGGGTGGACTTTAACTCATGCTTTGTTTTACTAAATAAATTGAATAAGGATTGAATCGTATACTTTCTTATTACAGTTTAAACAGTTTATTCAATAAACTGATTCATAGTCTTAACGCCTATACTATTTTCAATAATCACATTTGCGGATAAAAACTGTACTTTCAAAAATGCAAGCAAGTTTCTAAGATAAAGTATTGTCTTGTATTTGTGACTCCATCTTTTTCTTTTTAAAAATACATTCTGCATATAAAGTAATACATATATAGATTAATAAATGTTTCAGTAATGAAATTTGAAATCTATGTATTCTGCATGGAATGAGAATATGAAACATATACTTACAAAATGTGTATATTTTATATGAGGAATTTTACATAAACATGTATTCTTCATTTAAAAAGTAATTTTAAAATGGTTTTTCATTTTTCAATTACTCAATTTTTTTGAATTTTGAGCTCCTAAAATTGTAAAACGGGACAAGTTTGGTAATACTGCTACATTTATGTAGTCTTTAAAAACTTTGATATTGAAAATTTAATATACCTTAAAATTCAACTGGGAATTATGCCTTATTGATAATATCTGAAGTAACTTGTAAGTTTTAACAGATAAATTGATTTCTTATGAAAATAGTGTTACATTAATGTTATATTGTCGCCGCATATAAAAGATTATGCATAAATGTTGCTTAGTTTTACTTTAAAAACAAAATTATTATTAATTAGATTCTCTTATAAAACGTTGTCTTATTTCCTAAAAAAAAAAAAAATATGTAATAATAAACTTTCTTAAATATTTAAACTAAATATGAAATTTAGTTTACAATAAAATGTAATTATTTATTCAAACCTTTGAGTAATCATTATCAAAATTATTAAAGGTTGCTTGCTGGTTTAATAAATCAGTTTTTAATTCATAATTCTCTGATAATATAAGCTAGTTAGATCTTTTGAAACAGTAGATATGATCTGATTCAAGCAAACACATTCTTAACTAAATTTATAAAGATACCGTAAACTCAATCGTTCATTTGTAACCTCTAATACTTCTGTCTTCCACTAACCCCATCTCAGTCTCATTCAATATACTCAGCCGTGCTTTCAAGTTAGGAAGGGGTCAGGAATTAAAACCACTTTGTGTGTTTCACTGAGTGTGTAGTACATTAGATATAAGATAAAAATTAATTAATAATAATTAAGTACTTTCGTAACAATAATTAAGTGTTTGTTATTGCTAATTTATTTTATTACTTGATGCTAATCATTCGTTCAATAATTCAATTTTACCGTTTTTTTGTTCCTGGCAGTGAATAAAATAAAATAAAATGTTTGGTGGCTTATTGGGACCTGATATAAGAAGAATAGACTTTCGATCCTCGACCCTTTCTCCCCCCCCCTTGAAAAAGTCCTCTCTGTGTCACTGACTACACTTGTACTTAAATAGTAAAGACCTTTTGTGTGCGTATATAATTGTTCTTCTCCAGAGAGAATTTCTCACACTAAACATCGTAGCAAGAAATAACGATCATCGTAACACGATAAATCCCATAAGAAATTTTTTAATACCCATATTGATTTGGTAATACAATTTGCACAAAAATAATTTTGTCTCGTTAAAATCAAAATTTATTAAAAATACGTAAAGTTAAAACTAAGTTAATTTCATTTAAATGTGACCATTGAAATGGAAAAGCAAAACTTAATGCACAGTTCTTTAAAATACACTATACATTGTATCGATTTGTTACATTATTAAGACATTATCATATTTTAAGTAATATTAGCTTACGTTTTGTTATAAAAATGAAAGATAGTAATTATCTCTCTCATCATTAGTAGTTTTAAAATGTTTACATGATATACCAAGAATTAATCAGGATTGATTAATGTTATATCGAGGATCACCTTCTGACCAAAACAAAGAAGCCAGATGGTGAGCAGCTGTAGTTTAGCAATCAATGCACCCGAAAATTCCAACTTGTCTAAGCCTCCACCCGCAATTATGGGTTAAGAGAGATTGGACAATAAAACGGGAAAGAAGTAAATAGCCGGTGGCCTTTCCTTGCAGAATAAAAAGTATTCCTACGGGTTTGCTGAAAGATTATTTGGTTTTGTGGGAGATTGAGCTGCATGCTTAAGTCTTGCATTATTCAGCATTGTGTGTGTATAAAAGGGAAAGGAAAACGCAGTAATTCAAGCTTAAACACAATGTTTTGAAATATATACAATCGTTTCTAATTAATATATAAATGTTCTAATTTTTTTAAAGAAAATAATGAAAATTGTTTTAGAAGAGTATAATCCATATTGGAATTAATATAAAATTAATGACATATTGTTAACTATTAATCCTATTAAAATTAAGCGTGTTTGCAGCAGTGCCGATTTAAGCACATTTCGGGCCCTGGGCGCAAAAGATCTACAGGCTCCCTTGGAACTCGCTTACCGAAATTTATAATCAGAAAATCTGGTAAAATCCAGCTTATCCGGGCCCCTGAACACAAGCCCCAAGCACCCAATGGACAAAGTAGCACTGGTTTGCAGTAGGGTCATACATGAATAGTTTGAAAGGGAAAAAAGGCAAACCCGTTGTTTGATGTGAGGTTAAGATACAATTATAAAAAGTTTAAATTTGCGACAATATTTGGAACATATTAAACTCAGGACAAATAATGATGTGCAAATTAATTATTCATATATATAAAACGCATATATAACAATTATGGTACAAAAATAGTTTTCAACAAACACAAAAAACAAATATGCTATGATTACAGTTCATTCAACACACACACACACATTTTTCAGAAAGATAAGGCAAAAAGTATATTAGCTCTAATCATTTTTGTACAAGTTTCTGCAAAAAATATTTGCAGAATTTATATATTCTCACGTAAGCGAACTAGGAAACATTCAAAATAACCTTTCTCCTGTCATATATTTTGATGAGTATAGATTTGCAGAATAATTATAGGAATATAAAACATTTATAGGAAAAAATTTTAATAAATACATTTTTCCGATAAGAAATACTTAGTACGATCCCAAAATTCGGGAAATGTGGCCGTTGCTGGAGACGCACGTGAGTAAGTATCTAAATTTAAACTACACAAAATGGATTCTCTCAACTCTCCCCTACCTGGTCAGGTTGAATTAGTTCGTGTCATGTGACCGAACAGCACGCGCAGCTGTTATCTTCCAGAGCTAGATAGCTTTGTTCTGCGATGCAAGAAAGATGACTATCCCTGAGCAGCGTTGGACATTAAATTCTGTCAAAGCTAAAATAAAATACCAATGGAGACTTTGGAAATTCTAAGTAAGGTACATGGTGAATCTAGCACAGCGACGTCCTAGGTTTACGAATGGGATCGTTGTTTTAAAGAAAGTCGATAATCCATCGAAAATGATGAACATGTTGGACGACCGACTTCACGGAAAGCGGAAAATGTTGCGTTGGTGTTGGAATGTGTTGAGAAACATCGTCATCAAACATTTGCACAAATCGCTGAAGATGCACAATTCTCGAAGGACGTCGTTTGAGAAAATTTATTCGTCGCGAACGGCATCAGTTCTGCCAGAGTGACGACTGGTATCTTCTTCATGACAAAGCACATCGATCCTAATTGGTAAAAAAGTTCTTCGCCAAAACTCGCACTAAAGTGCTTCCATATATCCCCCTATTCACCAGACTTAACCCCGTGTTATTTTTAACTGTTCCCTTCAATGAAAAAACATTTACAGGGATGCCGATTTGTGCCATAAGGTGAGGTGAAAGGAGCATCACAGTATGCCTTACGGGAGGTTGTGAAAAATGGCTTCCAGCTGTGCTTCCAGAAATTATACGAACGCTGGCAGAAGTGTATCGTAGCCCAAGGAGACTAATTAGAGGGTGCATGTGCTTCGGTGTGTAAACTATTCAGGGTAAGGTTTTTTACACCTTGTCCCCGAATTTTTGGATCATACTACGTAGCTTCTTTTTACTAAAGGTTAAAAATTTAAATGCTGTTGATTTTTTTGCTGATTATCTTTATTTGCTCTTTTTTCCTAAAATACCTTAAAACTGTAAATTAAAATGCAGTGAACACAAAGAATAATTCATGAAAATGAATAATGGCTTAAAATACATTCGCTTAAAAAAATACAAAATTATCTTAAAGAAAAAAATTAGTAAATTCTAAGAATAAGAACATTCAAAACAATATATTTTACCTCTGTAAGTATTCTTTATCTGCCATACACTTGATTCCGAACCAAATCGGATATTTAGGACAAGATATGATGATTGCTAAAACGTTTTAAAACTGTTATCCATGATGCCTCAGAGATGAAAAATAAAAATAAAAATTATTTTTGAAATATTTTAACTTTTTTTTGTTTAATCTCATGAAAAAAACTTTGCTAACAGCTGCTACGGAGCCAAAGAAATTTCAATCTTTTTTTGTAAAACGATTTTTCCAAAGTTTTTTCAAAATTTATGTTTTTTTATTAAAATATAATTTTTACTGTTCGTATACATTTGCTAGGATCATATATATTTCCTTCAGGTTTTGTATTATAAGGGTGAATCAATATCTTTTCAAATGTTTTGCTCATAATAGATAAGTAATATAAATCATTTGGAATATAAACTTCCTGCGCAATGTTTAGAACTAAAGAATCATTTCTTCACACACATTTATACTAATTATCTCATTGTTGTGTCTTGATAGAAAACTTCTTCACTGCTAGTTTCATTCTTCATTTATTTTTATCATCAATATATCAAATGCAATCATTTTTAAAATAATTTAGGGATGTTAAACACACACATATAAGGCAGAAGCAACCCTTAGCAGCGACGAGGACACATTGTTGACAAACAGACAAATGCAAAGGCAAAGAGCAACCGACTGCTCCGAGCTTTTACACTGGCGATGAAGTTCGTACAACTCCTTTGTAACAGGAGTCGTGATTAGTTGCAAATGCGTGCTAGTAATTAGATTACGATTCAGATTATAACTGTCTTGTACCAAAGAATTAGAATTTAACGGAGTAAAGTTAAAGAGTGCTAGAGAAGAAAGTATATATATATATGAATATAGTTAAAAAATAAATGAATACGAATTTTGTAATATTATGCTACCCTGGAAATTTTTCTAAATCTAAAAACTACTCAATGTAATGATTCAAATCTTCTGCATTTTATATATTTTCTGATTCATAGATAAATGAGTTTTCAATTTATTCAGTCTTGATAATGTTGATATATTTTGATTCATACATAGCTTAACCTTTGAATTTTAAGTTCACACAAAAAAGTGCATATCTTACAGTTTACGAAATAGCAGTTTTTTTAGTTTTACTTTTATTAGATGAATGATATTTCAATATATTAATAAATGAGACATACATTTGCATTTCATTATACACTTCTTAAAGAAAAATTATAAACTTTAGTATTATTAGTAAATAAAAATTATCTCATTTATGCTTTGTGGGATTTTTATGTGATGTATATATTGTCTTCAATGAACTCCAAAATTCCATCAGCCTTTGTACCATCCTTATTTTCAGAAGCCATCCATTTTAATCTCCGAAATATTTGAAAATATTTTAATGTCGCTATGAACCTTTATAATGTTGAATATTTTTCAGTTCTTTATTTATTCTATTTTACATTGCTTTGTGTTTTTAACAATTTAAAAATATTAATCATCCACCGATTCTACAAGATCTTCATCAGATATACATTTTTCAGATTTATTGCCTGCATAGTTTCCTTCGATATTTTAATCACTTAGATTGCTATCGCTTCACTGAAATGACTTCACTCTATTGTGTTCATTTTAAATATAAGATAAATCTTGAAAATTAATTCCAATAATTTATCCTTTTATAAAATTTGAAGTCAGAATTTGAAAAATCCGTGTAATATTTCCCTCGACTTCAAATTAACGAATACTTCTTACCTCAAATACTAGACGAACTCATTTTATCCCAAAGGGAAGGAATAAATAAAGAGAAATAATGATTTGCAGATTGATTTTAAATAGTACCGACAGTGGAACAAATAGTATAATCCTACAAAGACAACACCCATTGAAAAATTAAAAATACTTTTCAATTATTTTTTTTTCTGTCTCTAAAAAAATTGTCTTCATTATTACTTTTGATTACAAATGTGTGTACTCTTTTAAAATACACTCTCTTACCTACTAAGTCTACAGAATATTTAACAATATTTCCATTTGTTCCAAGAAAATTTAAATGTATATAAAACACATTCATAAATTCTTAATACAGAAAATGATACGTTATATACTTTTCTCCCTCTCTGAATATTTATCAGGGGATCCGTTAGTTTGTTTAAACTTTAAAAATCCATAAAAAGAAAGAAGTGATGCTGAAGAACTGCTGTTTGTAGTAAAATACTAACAAAGGAGTCGGAATTTTTTTCAGCAGCAAAAATATTTGTATTTATTATTTTTAATTTTCTCGCATTAAATTATAAAGGTGCGTTATATGTCATAAACTTAATGTGGAATCTCGCACCTCCATAGTATGCTAATCCAGTAAAGTGATACCTTCTGATTCCTTTAGGTGAGGATATAGTAATTGGTCAAGATTGCAACATTGCATGGCCATCATGTACAGTAGACCTTATTCCGGATGTGGGCTTCTTGTGGTGGGCCTATTTGAAATCACTTGCGTACAATTTATCCCCTCCAACATAGAACAAACTCAAAGATTCTATCTATCGTGAGGTTTTGGCAATTCATTCCGACGTGTTACTTTCAACTGTAACGGACGTTGTGAGCCACCTTGGTTAGGTAGTACAATGTTTTGGAGATCATGTTGAGCAATTGTTATTGCAAGAATAAATGAATGGAGCGTACTCTAGTTCTATACATTGTGTTTCAGAGCATTCAGTGTCCTCTGTCGGTGATATTTTTAACTAAAAAGTCTTTTGCTATTAAAGAAATCCACCTTTGTGAGCCCTTTCTGCAAACCGCACTTCATTACCCTCATTTCAGCCTTTTGTATGCATTTTTAAATTTTGAACGATTTTTTGGCTCACCTGGTATATAAAGTAGATATCATTGTCGGAAAAATATAAGTAAACAACTTCAGATATAATTATATACATAGTACATAATAATGGTATTATACCGGGGTGTGAGTAGCCTAGTGGTTACTACATCGGACTTCACACCGGAAGGCCTGGTTTCGATGCCCGATGCCACCAAATACCCTCCGAGTACACCCGTAGTACATTCTCCTTAAATCAGTGGGTCCGAAAGCCTTGCGGGTAGTCACAGCAGAAACCGCGGGTGCTTGGGACTGGAGAATATTTCCCTCGTCTCCAGTTTCATGCCTAAATTGTTGAGGTGGAGATAGGTGGTGTCGCCATCATTGTGTCGAAGTCCAACCTGTCTCAGGTTCTGGCAACTTTCATTCCTTCCCTTCGGGAAGGACACAGCAACAACATAGACAACAACCAATTTTTATATTAAAATGACATATAATAATATGTCATTTTAAAAAAATATATTAAAAGAGATCGATAACAGCTTAAAGAATTTTTATTACACTTTTCATTGATTTATAAATTTATAATTTGCGAATTGTGATGTATAATAAATAATATAATGGTAATATACAAAAAGTTGCTTGAAGAACTACTTTGTGACAACGGTAGAAAAGTGATTATGATCAGGGACTTATTCTTCAGTCACAGGTTGGAGTCCTTAAGACAGTGGAAATCTACAGTGTTGATCAGCTGAGGAACTATAAATCTTTCATGATTAAAGCCCTCATTTTAGCGTGTTGTGGAAGTTTGGAGAGTGAAGTTCCGGCTTTGGTGTAGTCGTCAGTTGTTCGTGAATCTAAATTACGAGATCCGTTGTCATTAACCCTCGTGTTGCTTTATTTGTGATGACAATACTTATTCATGCATTTACAAATAACTAATTTAATCATTCAACAATTATTTTACTTAAGTTTTAAGACTATTAAATAATAATAGTTTTAAGACTATAAATAGATTTCTCTTTTTTTCTAATATGGTTTTTATAGATATGCAAACAAACTTTGAATCAAAATTCCTCTCGGAAATAAATTTTGCAAGAAAAAAAAATGTCCCTTATTAAAATGTAAGAAATGCATTATTATAAAACCATCGTTTTCTCAAAATCCTTGCAATTTTCCATTAATTTAAATCAAGTAGCTGAAACATTTCAGCAGATTCATTTTCAACATCATTTAATTAAGGTAGCAACGGTAAGATAGATTCATGATGTGGTTTCATAGGTCGTTGGAAATACTCAATGTAATGGCATATGTTCCCTTATTTTCAACAACAAAATTTTATTTTTATATTAACGATTTACGGCAATTAAGATTTGAATGGACCCACGACAGATTAAGACATTCTGGTGACAGAAACGATGAAAGTCGTAAAAAGTTGCAATTAAACCAAGAGTTCATTAAAGGGACTCTTGGGAATGTACAGAGGAAATCTTTAATGACTTTTATTGGGAAATTCCTTGAGGATAATAAGAAACGGTCATTTTTCGCATTATCCTTTCGAAATGGCAAATAAAAAAAATACTCGATCTTTTTTACTTTCCTTCTTTTATTTTCTGTATTTTTTTCCCTTAAAAAACTATATATTGAACTTCTTTCTCATTTAAAGAATTGAGATTTCTGGTTCTTCCTCCACATTTCAGGTAAGGAATCCAGAAAGAAAGCAAAATGGGTTTCCAGACATAACGTCTTTTTCTTTAAAAATGGTTCTTTGTGAACTGTCTGAGTTAGTAGAAATTTGCCATTACTGTAATGGCAGTTGGCGTATAGGTATTTAATAATTTTGTCTGAGAACTTTCAATTTAGTTTAATTTTATTTGAGATATAAATTTTGAGGAATTACATTTTAGATAGTAAGCGAAAATTTATTTTATATGAGAAATTGTTGATAAGGAAATCTCAAAAACTATCCCCAGTAACTTTATTATTGGATTACAAAATTATTGTATTATGTTCTGTACTATATATATAGCTTTTTATAATGAAAAAAAAGTGATTCATAAAATCCCTCTATATTAAGGCGTAATGCAGCTAAAATATAAAAGTATATATAATCCATTAATATATTCCAATTAGTTATAAAACCTAAGGTTACTAGTCAAGGTAGTAAGAAGCATATTAGCCAAAGTAGTACTATAGCAAACTCCAGGCCTTAGGAACCAAGATAACAGATTTACACAAGGTTTTGCAGCCAGCCAAACTTCACCTTTATTTGCCAATACTTCTGGGACATAGTTAAAGTAAGGAATATCAAGATAAATTTAACTAATTCAAATAAAAACACAATTTCTTAATATAAAACGATAAAATTATAACCTGCTATTAATTACTAGTATATGTTAAAATCGATGCAAAAAAAAAGATGATTAAACTTACTACATGAATTACAGCAACAAACCATGCTTCCCGCACGATAGAAAGAAGTACAGCAGTACCGCATAAAATAAGTAAATTATGATAAAATTACATTAAGTGTATATATATACATTTAAAAACCCTAAATATTGATATTATTTGTTGTGTTAAAAACGCGTTCACATATGTAGCACTTAATTACAATAGTAAATACAAAAATTATAATGAAATTTTAAAATGAAATGAACTTTATTTTTTGAGTTAAACATTATAAGACCCAATCAATTCGTAAATTATTTTAAAATAAAAGCCAAAATGTATCATAAGAATGTGTATGCAATATATAAATTCAAAATATTTTACTTGAGGAAATAATCCCTGGTAATGATATAGGTTATAGATACGACTAACTAAGAATACAGCACAGGTTATTATAAAACATATTTGTAAATACCAAAGCGTAAAATTGGTAAACTTTTTTGTCAAACGCTCTCTAGAAACGTAACTAGTGACAATTTAATATGCAATTACAATTCATATGAAAAACAAAAGAGAACTTTTTAATATGTTAACAATGACATTATTTTAATTATTGATAGAATATATATGTAGAGATAACATTTCTCAGTGTTTAATTTTAATACATTTAAATTATACATATCAAAAGTGTTATCTATGATAATAAATTTAAAAATTTATCCTTCTGAAATTTAAATGTTTTCTCCAATCTTATCAAAATAGTTTTTGCAATAATTAATTTAAAATAAAATATTATTTAGTGGTCGATAAGTTAGTTACTAATAAATCTGTGATTGTCATTTGTTATGTTGTTTGAAATCTCATAATTCTATATTATTTATAGAGAACTTGAAAAATATTCCTTAAGTAATTTTATATAAGTATTTCTTACTTTACTTTAATGCAAAAAATCTTTTATTTCTTTTTTTTTCATTAATTTTTTTTTCTTATAAAATTGTAAAATTTTTAATTTAATTTTTTTTTCAAAACTTTATATATAATGTCATACATTTAATCAAGAAAAGATTTATGTCAGTGAAATCAATACTCAAATTCAGTTTTTGTAGAACGCAAGCAAATTCATATCAGTTGGATATTCAACTGTTATTTAATACTATTTATTCATATTTATGTATATACAGTATTAAATAACTGTATATTACTCGTTCCAAACACAGCGGTATTCCTTAAAGTTTATTTTCTCTCAAGTGCGTTGATTTTCCACTAAATCTTAACCTCAACGGTTAAATGACATATATGTGAAGAATGATATTTAGACACAAGGAGAGGGAAACTTCAAGGTAATACGCCTAATTTCCTGACGATTACTAAAATTATATCCTCACTTAGACAGCACCTCGTCTCGAATTGAAAATTGATTGAGCTTATGTAGTGTTGTAGTGTATGAAATGATTCAGAAAAAATAATTGTAGAATGTTTACTAGTAAATAATGAAATGTGTTGTTCTCGTAAATATAATTGAAATAAGGCATTTTATGAAGCTCTTCAAAAAAAGAATGGCACGTATTTTATACATAAATTCTGGCATTCGTATTATATGTACTGTTTCAGTCAAAAATATAAAACATTTTTATTTCTATGAAATATTTATTCCTGAGTACTATAAAACTGACTTGATCAATAATCATTTCGCTGTAATATCTCAGAAAAGATTTCTAAAAATACAGAAAACTAAATTTTAAAATATGACTATATTATATGAGTGTTAATAAGTTCGGTCAAATTACTATATGTTTTAGAACACTAATAAAGAACTGATGTGGGTGTGTTTTTGACACCTCTTTACAGGTGATACAGTTAAAATCTGACACGTTTTCATTTTACTTCGTTAGAAAAGTTCCATAAATAAAATGTTTCCAAATTCATTTTTAGCAATAAATATCAATGAATAAAATGAAATAAAATAAATCAAAAATCACTTTTTCCAGATTTTTTTTATTTCTAATGGGTTGCATATTGGTGTTTTACCATTGTAGACCTAGTACATTCCCCGGAAGCTAGTATCTCTTTTAGTGCGGCACCATAGATGTGGATGACAATCGTACGTACGTACGATTTGTGATACATATTTTATTTCAATTACTTAATACACTTTGAGTTATTCATCATAGCACACATAAAATAAAACAAAATTCATGAACTCTCAATTATTTTATAAATTTTTATTAACTTTTAAAACACAAATATTTCTTAATGCTTTTTTAATCCTCAAAATAAATTTAACACTCTAAGGTTTACTGATGCATTTACACAAACTTTAGAATAGCAAAACAACAATAATCCTACTTCTTGTGGGTAAAGCATGAACAATGTCTAAATAAAGAAACAAAAGAAAGGATCTTGATTCATTAATGTTGCTTTGAAGGTCATTTTCTGATCAAAACAAAGAATCTAGACGATGAGCAGCTGTAGCTCCGCAATCAATGCAGCCAAGAATTCGTACTTGCTTCAGACTGTTCCTAATTCTGGATTAAGAGAAATAGGCTTGGAAAGAAAAAAGAAAGAAAATATCACACACACAGTAGGCGTTATATTCAGAATATAAGAAAAAATATTCGCATAGGTTATAAAAGTTATTTAATTCATCGTAGTTTAAGTATTTATTTCAGATTAAATGTACGTGTGGATAAGAGAACAATAGTAAAATATTAAATGTAGAGTTATTGAAAAATTTAAACTTTCTTTTGTGATTTATATTTATTTAAATTCTAAATACTTGAAGGAAAACTGATTTCAAGCATATTTTTTAACAATTCATAAATAATCATATCTATACAAGATACCTCAAAAATAGTGTCTACACTCAGCACAGTCAGATTTCTCGTTGGGAGTACATCAAAAATGCCCAAAGAATTGTACTTTACGTCCATAGTTACGATATATAATGGATGGATAATGGTGCATGATGGTACATGATGGAGCTCCGGCGAATTTCTAGGCTCCTGTATTGGATTGTTTGATATGACAAACTCCGGTCAATGGATAGAACGTTGGCTATTTTTAGGCGATAAGTTATCAGTCGTTTAGTTTAAACAGGAGACACCACGTGAAGGCGACTGAACAGCCACCCCCCCCCGAAAAAAAGAGAAGAAAAGGAAAGTTGGAAAAGAATCATTGACAGTAAACTGCAAACTAACAGAGCCTCCCTGTAAGGTGAAGCAGCTGCATGTAAAAGGTAGAATATCTGGCTTAACAAAAGTGGTAGATTCCCTTTTTCCCTGCCTCGATCTGTTGGAGTTGCGTGCTATCGTTTTCTACTGGACATGACTACTTGCAAAGGCATTTACATCGCATTGGAGTAAAGGATTCTACTTGTTGGCCTTTGTGCAACCAGGATAAAATGGATGGTGACCGCCTCAAACACATTTTTTTGTAGAAAACTATGGAGACAAATTTTAATACTTTTTATGCTTCGCCATCATTTTATTGGGATGCTCGTCGACTAATGGCAAAGATGCCGAAGACGGGCATAGGATGAAAGAAAAGGATAGGAATTTGGCCATCTATTATATGGCCACCACGATCGTCAAATCTCACATAGTTGTGTATTTTTCCTCAGGGGCAATCTCAAGGATTTGATGTATCAAGACGCAGTGACTAGGCAAAGTGACTAGTTACTCGTCTTCATTCTGCTCTGCTTGTACTTCGTGTGCACTCATCTATTCCATGGTGCACTCAAGCCTGACTCAATATGCACAGCGGAGACTTTCAATATCCGTCTTTTTAAGTATTTGCAAATAAGGCTGTTGATCTGTCCTATAAGGTTTTTTTCTTGCACTGGCCGTAATGCCATACTTTGTTTTTCGTCTTTTTCGCGTTAATGGATTGCCCAAGCACAGTTGTGTGGACTTTTTTTTGTGAGTAGCCAAAGAATCTAGATGTGTTGAGTCTGGGCTCTATTTTTGGGGCACACTGCGCTATCACTTACGATGTTTAAAAATGTGAACATTAGTAGGGCTTGAATTACTTCATGAAAAAAAGAAAGAAAAAACTATCATCCATAAACTCAAACCAGATTTTGAAGTTTTGACTTCTATATGTAGTGTCTTTACGTAGAAATAAATCATTTTTTTCCATCATCCTTTATCACCATTTTAAAATTGTTTTTTTTTTATTTTTTTGCAATTACGACTGTAAAAATTGACAAATATTAGGATGCAAATAATATTTGTTTGCATACTTAATGACAATGATATTTTTTAAATGCAGTCTTATGTGAGGGAATACCTTAAATTTAATTACATAAATATTGAAAAAAATTCGGGTTAATTTTTTTTATTATTATTCTTAAAGAAATTGTATTTTCAACTATGGATATTTTTGTGTAGTTCCTTATTACAGAATTTAAAAAAAAAAGGTAAGTGCAAAAAGTTTGTATTTAATTTCCAATAAATTCCGAATTTAGGAATAAGATGCTCGGTCCCTGTCTATTCGTTAAATAGAGGTTTGAATGTATCTATTTATACAATATATATATATATATATATATATATATTAAAAGGAAAATATTCAAAATAGTTAAAACACAATGCAATATCAAAATAATTTTCCTAATTCTGATGTATTAATTCCTAGTAATATCCTGAAAGGAGAAACCTGAACCAGATTACCAGATTACTGATACAGATTTATATATTTGATTAGATACATTTATCTTTCCGAGCAAAACTTGGGTAATCGAATCATATTACAACATTTAATGAAATAAACAAATACGCGATAGATAATATTTTTTTTCTTTCGTGGGCTTGATAGAAAGCATAGAGGAAAATCTTTGTTTCTAGGAAGAACTACTATATTTATCAAAATCAAAAGCAAAACTTCAGAAATGAAGGCAAAAAAATATAAAATATTTCCTGTCTCTTTGCATACGTTTGATAAATGTCTCATATATTGGAAAATCGAAAAAGATCCAGTCCTTCCGATGCATCCAAAATGAGAAAGTTTCAAAATCCATTGCTCAAAATGAATGGGGAATATTCCATTCGAGTTACACTGAAGTGGTTCCGAAGAATGAAATATTTCGAGAATTGCATTTAGACTTCATAACATTTTACCGAAAGATCAGTCGGGGCTTCTTGAAAGCCTTATGAGTCTGTAAATTATGCATTTATTTCCATTTGAAATATTTTAGAAAAAAGTGATTTATTTAATGAACTTTTCTTAACTTTTTTGAATTTTATATGGATGCAATTCAACTCTTGATAGTTTAAAATGACAGTTTAATTTTCTTCTGTCTACTTTAGAACAGTTGGGAAAACAGTCGGGATAAATATATGTCTTAGATGAAGAACAGTAAATCTTACTGGGAATTATGAGTATTCTGATATGTGTCTGTATTGAATACAATCAAATAAGTTTAATAGAAAAAAACAATATAAAAGATGAATTAAAAATATCAACATACTTATTATTAAAACTGGTATCGAGTGACGAATAATTGCAAGCAGATAATATTAGCATGTAATGTGAGTAATCTTAAATTTCCAAAAGTCATTTAATTACAATCAGATTTAATGAAAATATTTACTTTTTGCGAGTCATTTTATTGTCCTTTCTCTGCTAATAACTTTATCCTATACTTATTGAAAACATTTCTTATGGCTTAATATGTAAAACTATACCAACCATAAGAGCTTCATCGAACAAGTTTTAATGCCTTATGAATTTTACGAAAATTTATACCAAATTTTTAGCTAAACTTTTGTAAATAGAAAACTTATTTATTTTAAAATATCGAAGAAGCAGTGCTTCATTTTCTTATTTTTGTTACATAATTTTAAAAAAAAGAACATGAAAGTTTTTTTTTAAATAATTTGTATTTTTGTGGATAACCATAGATTCTAATTTCATTAAATATTTTTTCATTAATCTGCCAGTCAAAAAAATATATTCGTTATTATTTTTAATTTTTGAATTAGACGAAGTAAAATGTTTTATCAATATTGATGTACGGTTAGATATATGAACTTATTTTATAAAGTAATTTTTTGTTATAACAGAGTTTATCAGGAAATCGAAAGTTATGTAATATGTATTGTGACTTTGAAATGTAGGATTGTGGTTTCAATAAATTCAATTACATTATTTCGTACGACTGATATTCTGCATACTGAGGTATCAGAGCTTCTTTACCATTCCATCAAATAATCATGAATAATAATGATAACATGGTAATATCTTCAGAAATATAGAAAACATGAAGTAATATAATTATTCAATCACAATCGTTAGACAATCCTGTAAGCATGTACAACTAACCCTATGTCAATCTAATTAAATACTATCGTCTGTGTGTCTGTACTAAATTATATTTAACTTAGATATCAGTACATTTTGTGAAAGCTCTAAGAAAATTTCAACTTGCTCATTATAAGTTGATGCCGTAAATTATGAAGAAATGTCTACTAAAATTATAACCCAAGGTATTTATTTATTGGAAATTATAGCTGTTATGTATTCTTAAAAACATTTTATCGTGTTTAACTGTACAAACAATAAAATTCTGATTTGCTCGGCTGATGGTTATATGTCCTAATCTATGTGGGTACTTCTTAAAATAATAAAAATACTCTTTTAATTCAATAAACATGACTATGCTGTCTATAATTATAACAGAAAAAACATTACCACAACAATTGGCAGGGTTTTAAGTATACCTTATTCATTTATCCTTAAATTTAAAATCAATTACACAATTATAAAAATTACCTCAAATGCAGAATATAGATTTATGTTGCACTGTTTCTATAATTTTTTTTTATTACTTACTGTCTCAATCTCTGAAAATCTGAAGTATATTTATTACTTGCATTGATAATAATTACTAATTCTAAGACAAATACTTACTTACAATATTAGAAAAGGAGACATTTCAATTGATATTTGAAAACATCAAATTGAAACGCAATCAACTACACTTAGAAACTTACACTCACTTCCAAAAGTTAAGCTCGAAGATGTAAAATTCAAAAAAAAGAACAAATACTGCTTTGATTGACACAGATTTTGGCAGTAAAGTAGCATATATATTTATACATAAAACAAAATCAATAATTTTTTACAGAAATGAAAATATATTAAATTTTTGTAAGTTAACAGATAATGCCATACTGGAGACTTAAACAGAATTATGTATAAAGTGAAAATAAACAGCATAAAATGAAAAAAAGGACATTAAAAGGGTATGTGAACAAACCTCATCTGTATGCAAAGTTTACACCTTCTGACCATGTTTTCAATTAGGTGTTCAACCACCACAGAATTAAGCAATCGCCATTCTTCTTGTAGAGCAGTTTCCAGCTCAAAAAGAGTGACTGGAGGCGGGAAACGTGAATATACAGGGCCGAGAGCATCCCAAAGATTCCCAATGGGACTAAGGTCGAGCGAATATGCTGGCCATGATATACGCGCAATTCTTCACTCTCCAGGTAGTCATCGACTATGTCAGGTCTATGGGGACGTGCGTTATTGTCCATTAAAACAAAAGTAGGGCCAACTGCTGCAGCGTACAATCTCACAATGGGTCTAGGACTTCATTTCGATAACGGACAGCCATCACAGAGCCCCGTTTAAAGATGTGCAGGTCAGTGCGGTATCTAAATGAAATCCCTGCCCGCACCATAATGCTTCCGCCTCCGAATGCGTGATGTTCGATGATGTTTTGGGGCTGATTGCGTGTTCCTTGTTTACGCCATATTCTTATACGCTTGTCATCTGACTCCAGAGCAAATCTTGACTCATCAGTAAACATGACATTGCCCCAGTCAGACACAGTCCAATTGCCATATTTCCGGCACCACTTTAATTGTGTTCCTCTTGATTGGACGGATAGAGGAACAGAAACTCGAGGTACCCGGGCATACAGTCCATTCATATGCAATATTCGGCGTACAGTAGCTGCAGATATAACCTTACTAATGGACGCTGTAACCATAGATGTCACACGTGTGGAGGTCACTCTGCGATTCCGCTTGGCTACAATAGAAATATATCGATCTTCCGTGGGGATTGTAACCCTTGGGCGACCGATTACGGTCCTTCGGACAACTGTCTGTGTGGTTTGGAATTGTTTCCATAAACGTGAAATTACAGAACGATAAACGCCGAAGGAAAGAGCAACATCTGTGATCGACTGTCCTGCTTCAATGCGCCCCACCAGCACACCAGCGCTCAGAATCTTCCATTCGTTTTCTGGAAATCATAGAAACATGTATGTCTTGAAAACAAATTGTATGAAAATTTTTAAACACCTTCTATCAGCACTTACAATCATTTTCTGTAACCCTTCATTAAGATGGCTTTTTAAAAGTCTGCGCTTTTTGCATATTTTTTTACATGAAAGCACGATTGGCTGTTACCTAATATATTTCCATACTTCCATCTACCTCTGCTGCGAATTGCATCCTTTTCAATTCTGATTGGCTTCCGTTTCCTCTCTGTGCTTAAATTTGGAAGTGAGTTCATTTTAGAGTGTGTAACAGAAAAAAAACTGAATTATATCATTACAATTAAATTCTTGTCTTGAGGTTTTTATTTATTTGTTTTAAATTTTTAAAAAAAAACAATAAGTATAATTTATTCTTTTAAGTTCGCATAAGTTATAACTTTTAAAAATACGTTAATATATAAAAAAAATCTTATAATATTTTACTTTATCTATCTATCTATCTATCTATATATATATATATATATGTATAAATAATTGGCCTTTTTATATATGATCTCGCTTCACTCCAACACCGTTCAAGCAATCGCATGGTTGAACGGTGGCATGTATATGTATTTTTTTTTATGGAAAAGGGTTTTGTACTATGTTGCAGCTCTCCACCAGGTGGCACTACAACATATCAACTCCTGCACAGTTCAATCAATCACCAAAGTTACCAACATGGTTGCCAAAAATGTAGCATAGTTGGCTCTATCGCAAACATTTCGCTAGGTTTCTGTACAATTGTCATTATAATGTAAGGAATGGCCTTACTTGCGAATATTACAATTTTTCAATATAAAATAAATACTTCAGAAAGTAAGATTAACGTATTATGCATCCAGATATAAATTATTTATACTATTTTAAACGTTCATTACACAAAATTTGTAACAATATGTTTATTCTGGTGTTTTCAAAAATCGACCCACAAGAGGGCATTATAAATGAAAAAAAAATCCTTTTTATCAGCTATTACAGATTTAAATTTTTTTGTTGAGCTGTGTTATCCAAAAAGCTATTTCTTTTTTGTTTAGTTTGCAATTCACGTAAAATTAACTCATTAAAAACTACTTTATCCTTCAATCTATATTGTTTAGTTTTTCAATTTACCCTTCCGAAAAACGAGTATACCAGCTAGTATATTTATGTAACACAATTAGTTGACTTCATGTTTCTCAGAAGTAGATTATATTTTAAAAATGAAAATGAACTCACGTTTTTTTCCCCTGTATTCTACTTAAAACTAATAAAAATAATTTTTGAACGTATTATTTTATGTAAAATATTTAAATACAGATAAAGTTAGTGCGTAAATTATACAACTATGTCAATTACTTTACATTTTTTAAAATAGGATTAAAATTGGAAGATAATGGAGAGACACCAAATCTGTTTAGTAAATGACCAAAACATTGTTAATAATTATATTCAATGAACAATGAAAAAACTACTAAAATTTATAGTAACTATTCCATACTGAAAATCAGAATTATTTCCTTTCAGAAAATTAATGAAAAAAAATTACATAATAATAAATCCAACGAACTAATTTTCATTCAGTTATTCCTCCTTTAATTTTTTGGGCCCATTTTCTGTATCTTCGCCGCTTCAAATACTTGAAACCTGGATTGATGAAAATTGGGATCAGTTAAGAAAACCATTCATCAAGACCGGAATAATGGAAAGGAAAATTCTCCATAAAACATTCCAGAGTTTTTTGTTGCTTTTACTCGAGATAAAAATTCGTTGACATTTCTTACTGTAACAAATTGCACTTCTATTGCAAAGTGGTTTTTTTAAAATCTTAGTACGATTTGTTTCCTTTCATACTTTTTTAAAATGGAGAATATTTTCCTTGGCATGTATTCATATACAATGACTATAAATATTTGGTAGTTGCTGTAACATGCATGATAAATATTTATTTTTTGCTAGTATTTTTTGATTTGATATCAAACAAATGACTAAAATGCCATGAAATACACTGCGCTTTTGTGTAAAACTTAAAAATAAAATACAGATCTGCGATTTCTCTCTGAAGCAGTTTTTAATTTTTAAACTTCTTAGAACTTATATTTAAGAAGCATGAATTCTGTTATATTTAATGTAAATGTTATTTTGTGTTTATTTGACTTCCTTCAAATATTTTTTATCTAATATGTTTAAATGCTCATACAACTTCAATATTTTTCTCTTTATTTGGGTAAGGAGCTTTTTGTCCCAATTTTATTTATATATATATATATACACATATATATATATATATATATGTGTGTAATAATAATAATTAATTACTTCTTTCTGGTTGCGCTACTGTCAACGTAAAAATAATAACATTGTTTCTCTATCTTAAGAAATATAAATTTATTACAAACTATTTGAATATTATATTTATAGACTTCAGACTATAGACTTTTTTTCTTATAATTTCCTATATTTGTTATAATTTCTTCATTAATTATAATTTCTTCATTAATAAGCTTATAGATTTACAAAAATGCAAATAATGCAATTCTTATCAAGTGTATAATTACTAACTGCATTGGTTCTAATTTATTCAAACTTGTTTTAGTTTTATCAATCCTTAAGTTAGTTTTTTTTTCTTTCTTGGGGTGTAAGTAAAAAAAAACATGAATTATCATGAATAACTAGATTAAATTCTAAAGCGCATTATCTTAATGTGAACTACTAAAATGTTAAATTTAGAAAAAAAATAAAACTGAAGTATAAGATCAGCTACAAAGACAACATGATACATAATAAGACCTAATTATAATGTGATGTAAAATGCCAATGCAAATAGATTTACTTCGAGAATTTTATTAACCACATGAGTCAAATATTTGTCTTATGTTTTTATGGGAAAATTACAAGCACATTCAGTTAAAATAAGAAATGGAGTGATCAGACAGTATAGAACTATATTTACACAATATATAATGTGTTCCTAATACTAAATCGAGTCAAATGGACTTATATTCATCGTACCCGCAGAAGTTTCCAAAGATAAGGGTAATGTTATTTGAACATTATGACTGATTCCAAATCTCTAGCCACATATGGTTCATAAAATTCAATACAGAAGTTTCCATGTCCTGGTAAGCGATAGACTGTTACATGAGACGATCAATTAATTCCCTTAAAATGGATTGATTGACCGCAACTCTCTCTCTCTCGAGCACTTGGACTTAATGATACAGTATGATCACTCTACGTTAGGAATGAAGTGGTCCAAATAATCAACAATATTTCAGAAAATGATAGAATATATTTTATAGAATATATATATGACTAATTGATTATAAAACAAGCAATGAAGGAAGAATTTGAAAATCATTTTGGACACGTGTCATAACACCAGATTTATTAAGCTGGACACTCAGTGGCTGCATTGACACTGGCATACCAGTGATGCGATAAATAGATCAAAGAAGAGGAAGAGGTAGAGCTGAAGAGTTCTTCGTTGGTTCCTCTTCCTTGCTCAAATGCTGGTGCATTTACAGTAATATCTTTGTATTTTCGATGTTTAACCAGGAATTTTATTGATTAGAATGTATCACATTTCACAGAACCTATTTGCATCGATTTGAGTTCAGATGACTGATAAAATGATGGACAATGACAGGTAGTAAGATGACTGAGAAGCATATTATTGTCAGAAATTTTAAGTTATAATACACTATTTTGTAATAAAATCAAAGCAGCAAAAAACTATTTGTGTGATTGTAATGGAATTTCGTAGGCAAATACATATTGAACGAACATGCAAACAATCAAATCTTCAAGGTCAATTAATATGAATTGCAGTCGTAGTGCGCATTTCTGCTGAGCAACTCGCAAAATGTAAAACCGGTAATATAGGTGGAAAATTGGAAAATTTATTTTTCGTTTTTGCCATTGGGATTCCCTGGAGAAAAAACGAATGATACCATTACGACGTTTTCGAAGATCTTATAGACAACTGAATGTTTCGAACGTGGTTGCATTGTAAGAAATCGTAAGCTGGGTGGCCATTCTGAGCAACGTACAGACACAAATTACCCGCAACGTACAGACACAGCTGTGCAAAGGTGCTGGCAGCGATGGTTGATGTAAGGAACTTATCGACGAAGTGAACTCTCTGGAAGGCCAAGATTCACAAATGCTTGGTCAGATCGGATGAATGTTCAAACTGCTCTAAAGGTATCATTGTTTACTATACAATATATTACAGCCTCTTCACTACTCCCCGCAGTACCTTTCAAAATTTCCCGGAGTTTGGCCTGAGGAAGGGTTACGCTTACAGCCGCTTTTAAGATGTTTGCCTTTGACCCTACAACATCGGTAGAGTCATGTGGAGTGGTGTTGCAGCCAATCTTCTTTGTTGCCATCTGACTGCAAACTCATTGTTGGGTAGTGTGTGTGTTTCCACCCTATGTGTGTGTTTCTCTCTCTCTCAGTAATTAATTAGAAGGCGTTGGTGATAAACATCTTTATTTCTCTTCTTTCTCTGTTGCTCGGGCGTATGTCGGAACACTGCGATGGACATTGTAATTCTCGCTCTCATTAATCCGATCTCCCGCTCACACTCTCACGGAGACTCAACGCTCGTTTTCTTAATACACTTAATCACCGCCAGGCAGCGCCCACTGCTCATGCTCGAACACGCATAGTGTTGAACGACGAATCTCTCTTTTTTCTTGAAGGAGGTGACCATCGTATCCGTGTCTGCAGAAGCCGGGGACAGCGTACTCAATCGGCCTTTGTTTTATAAAGGCTCACATCCATAATCCCTTATGAGACGGCGTGGGGTGCTGTTTCAAATGACAGCAGGTCATCTCTAGTCTTCCTTCATACAGCTTAAACAGCTCAACGATAAGTTAATACCTGATACCATCCTGTGGTTAGTTGTATTATTCTTCTTGACAATCTGGGATCAAGTTTCCAAAACGATAATGCCATGCCCCATACCGTTCGCTTATCTCTCGGCCACCTTTGTGCCGTTAATACTCTTCTGTGTCCATAAAATTATCTAGAACTTTCACTAATCGAACATTTTTGGGATATGCTTGGGAGCTAGATTCGGGCACCCCAAAATATAGCAGATCAGGAGCAACAACTTGTGAATGCCTGGTAGAATGTATCGCAGGAGGACATTAGGAACCTTTATCTCTCTTTCCGGATACTTACACAAGCATATATCGCCACCAGATCCTGTTACACCAACTACTGATATGGACATTCAAGCTGTAATCGTGAGCCGTGGATGGGTTTTATGGCCTTGATATCTGTATAATCTTATTATATGTGTATGAGATATACACATATTTATTTTGAGTTAAAAAACTCCTTATTTCATGGTGCTTCGATGTTTTTACAAGAAAATGTATAATGTGTCATTTCCTCTCTATCTTTCATATCTAGTTTCCGTTAGTTGTCATCATTGACATCCTTACAGAACTTAAATACATCAGTGATATTCTAAATTATTTTTGTTCCCGCTCTCTTCTCTTAGCTTACATTTCAATGCGTTGATTCCAAACATATAAGGTAATCATTTGCATCAGATTGCAAAGTTCGACCATCTGAGAACCCCATCAATCTACATCAACAATTGATAAATCTGAAAAGAAATTGAGCACTTAATCTGCTAAACCTCTGAATAATTGTCATACTAAATACTCATCTGAATTCAGGGCAACGTATTTCGAGAAAATCATTAAATTTCCCTAAAAGGTTTTTTTTCACTCTATGCATATGCATTTCAACTCCTGGTCTTAGTTCTACGCGAATATTAAATTTTCAGTGTACATTTTTCAATAAATAATATTTTAGTTCTTATATACGTTCATTAAAATTTATGTCATTCTACCAAATTCCTTCATTTTTGTGGAATTCTTATATAATTTATTTAAATGTTATATGTGTTAAATGTCCAAACTTAATATCATCTTATTAAAACATAAACATTTTAAGTTGCATTATTCATTAATGTTTTATTAAATGTTACAATATATATTAGAAGAGGGAACTAAAATTTCATAAATACATACTTAGAAATATGTTTTTTAATTAAAGAAAAAGCATTAAAACTAAGGCTATGGTTAGTAAAAATTAAAGCGATTATATATCACTGTTATTGAACTTCTTTACCATTTGTTAAAGTAATGATTATTAAAGTTAAAAACTTACAAATAAGGAATATATGAAAATAAAACATGGATGGACACCACCAAAGCATCACTGTGAAACTTTAAATATTATATTTACTGCTCGAATTCACTGAAGAGAAACTTAGCTTATATTAGAGTAAATAGTATAATTATTTTCAGTTACGAAAGAAAACATGCCTCCTGGAAGAACTAGAATCTCTGGCAATTGTTTTGAGTCGGTTTTTAAAGTAAACACATAATTTTTTCCAAATAAAAAAATAAGGCAGAATAGGGGGAGGTGGGAATTAGTGTTATTGTTTTAGTCCAACAAACTTTTAATAATAAAGGTTTTTTTTTTATTTATGGGGAAAAAGATTTAATAGTTCATCTTGTGACCTTTATAAGTTGTTACGCATTGGTGGCCCATGTCGGTCTTTGAGTTTGTGACACTCTTGATCTTGAGTATATTAATTGGCTCCTGAAATATATTCATTAAATATGAAAATTTAGAGTAATGGTACGAATAATATAAAGCAATTTTTGTTTAATCCTTTATACATCATTTCTCCAAATTTCTGATGCTCTCAAATGTGTTAAAATATGTTCATCCTTTATTAAACCCCTGGTCCTTTTGAGACAATTTTAGTGAGATATGAAATTTAAACTGGTAGAAATGAAAATTCTCCAGAGAATGTATCTAATTTTCTGGAGATTAGTGGATTTGCTTTTAACACTAAGGCCATACTTAAACTCCAATTGAAAATAACTGTTTCTCGCATATGATGTTAAGACTAAAATGGAAGGTGGAAGCGCATAAGAGGCATTTTAAAGAAGGAATGTAATAATTTAATAAAACTTTTTGCGCTGATTTAAACATTAATGAGAATGGATAGCTCAACAATTATCAAAGATGTTTTATATTAGCATTCTGCATAATATCTGCCAAAGGGTTAAAAAAGACATCTGCAATGACAATTTCTTACATGGAAAGAGTTTGATTAAGAATTTAATCTTATATTATTTTAATTTGATGGTAAATTCTGAAATTTTAATACTAAAAATAGGCCTCTAGTTTAAAATGTATGAGTAATTAAAATGAGATCAGGATAAATTCCTTAACGATAAGTTCATATTAGAAAAAATCAACTTTTATGAAAAAAGTTGTAGAAATACATTAAGGTTTATCAAGTTATTATTTTAAATTGATTATCAACATCATCACAGGGGCTTATTTAGTTAGAAGCTTTATAAACTAATGGAATAGTTAAATTGAGAAAAATACAAAATGTTCCAAGCGAACTATTTTTAACACAATTTATAACATGAAAGAGATACATAATGTTGTGCAACAGGACCATTTCAGACATTCCCAAAAGACAATAGATTAGAAATTACCATTATACCCAATTGGAATTGAATTGTTATTACAAAATCATATAATCATTTTAAGAATGGAATTTAAATTATGTGTACCAAAAGAGCCATTAATAGAAAATAAACTATAGGAAAAAATAATTTGATCACGTAAATGATGAATGAGAGGTAACAGAAAATTATCTCTTTGTGTTTCTAATGATATAATCCATCAATTATATATTAACATAGGCTGAAACGCATAATATAGTTGATTTATTTCTTAACTACAAACAGTAATTTAAGCGGGTTTGTCATGGCTATCTTACTTCTTAGATGTCCTTCAGAGGAAATCATGGTTATCAAATTTCATAATATTGATACTCGTCCATTAATACTATTATGCCTTAAAGTTATATAATTGCATGATAACTATATCACAGGTATCACAAATGGAATTCGAATATGTGAAAATACTATTCTCAAATTCAAATATTTTTCATAAAAATGAATGATCTAAAAAAATATATATTTGCTTTCTTTATTCATTCTTCTATTTCTTAAATTTATATCAGACATAATTCTTATATTACGCTTTTTTATAAGTTGAATTTTTGTCTACGGCAATTCTGGAAAAACGTAGAAATGTTTTAATAATGGGTCTACAAAAGTACTTTAATGGTCAACTCTTTTTCAGTAATTAAGAATTTTGTGTTTTAGTATCATCTGAAAATCTCTTCAAAATATTAATAGAAATAAATTTTATTGCATTAAATATTTTGCCAAATAATATTTTTAAATTAACACCTGTGTTCAACCGTTGTTATTAATTTTTCACCTGCTTTTACGGTACATCCTGCCCTCCCCTTTTTTAAATAGCATTTTTGTCCAATAGAAAAGCATGAATTTCTCGTTTGAGAAAACATACGGGAAAAAAAAAGAAAACGGATATGTGAGAACTCATTCATCTTATAACGCAGACCTTTTTATTAATATTTAAACATTAACATAAATTAAAAAAATGGTTTCTTTCTTGTTTGAGAGCTTATGAACCATGTTAGCATAAACAATTTGTTAAGATTTTTTTTTCTTTGTTAGTTGAAAAAAATATATATAATATAGCTTAGAGATTTTCTAGAGATATTTCATAAGATTATTATTATTTTTCCCCCTCTTATAATATTTTTCAACCATATGCAGAGTGAAAATAATATAAAATAGCATAAATATTTGCTAGATATATTTGATTTGCTTTTACCACATACCATTGATTACTACATTCATTTTTTTTTTAAATTCTAACGTGCATATCAGTATTGTTTGCTTCTTTAGTAACTCTAAAATTATTGTTCTCTTGCTGTTCATCATTTTTGCGAAAAATAAATCTTTTGTAAATTTAAACTCAAAATATTTAGCAAAGATTACAAATACTATGAGACAAGACTATTTTAATTGTGAACTCAAGCGGAATTTAAATGAAAAATTAAGAAACGTGAATAATATGCACACATATTTTATAAAAAGATGTGAAAATTATACGAAACTTCTGAAAAATCCCCCTGAAACAAATATATGCAAATTATTAGTTTAAGAAAGTGATTATACATGTGTAGAGTAAAAAAAAACTATCTAAACATTAGAGTAAACTTATATAAATTACACTGTAAAACTTCAGTAAAATGAGTTTATCACTGTTTTTGAGTGATTAAAATGATTTATTTGAAGTCCTCATACCACGCTAAAAACAGGACAATGAGCAAAAAACTATTTTAAAAGAATCTGCATGATAAGTACCCGTAAAGCTGGGCTTTTATATTATGAAACTGCCATTTTCACAGAACGTAATGCCACGGAATACACGCAGGGAACTAATGTAACAGGACGAACTTGCTTGTTTTAATGATACAGCATGTCTTCGTGATTTTTTTAAGAATAGAAAGTTATGTTATGCGTCTCAAGTGTCATAACTGGACTTTGAATATGTGGAAAAAATTATTCTTAAATTTAAATGTCCTTGAAAATTTTGTCAGGGAAATGCTTTATTTAAGAGTTTTTTTGGGTATATATATATATATATATATATATATATATATGTAATAATCCCATTAATTATTCCAAATAACTTTTAATTACCTTTGGTCCATCCCTTTAGGACCAACGTTTTAGTAATAAGTTAATCCGCCGCCTAACGAGAGTATTTTAAACTACATCCATACACCCACACAGATCACGTGATTTCAGAAGCCTTTAAATACCGAGACTCCTGGAGACCGCGCCCCTCTTTCGCTTCTGCTTTGTGTTTCAACATGTAGTCGGCTGCATTGTGTTTGTGTGTGCTTCTATTGTGACGTCCCTGTATTGTCTTACGTGTTCAAGATGTATAATAAACAGATTTAATTAATCTCAAGACTACTTCTTCAGCATCAGTTTATCAAATCCATTCCAACGGCCCTCGTCTTATTATAATAGTCGCCAGGATGGTTAGTTCTACGCGGGAAAGAAATTACTTGCCACGCCCTGACGGGATTACAACAAGAACAACGTTCAACATGCGGTGATTCCCCGTTTTCATACTCCGTCTACAGAAAATATTTCCCATTTGAGTTTCGTCTGAAAATCTTAATGTTCATAATCTGCAATAATATGCACCAGAAAGAAAAAAATCTGTGGATTTGCTCATTCATCATAAATATGTGAAAAAGAAGGAAAAAAAAAATCATTTTCAATCTATATTTTCAAAGTGCGCTAGATTGTGAAAAAAAGAAAACGTTTTTATCTTCAATGTGTTGAAAGCCAGATTTGATTATATTTCCTTTTAAGTGCGACAAGTATTTGTTTTGAAACGTAAAGGTTAAATGATGCGCTCAGCGATTTTTGATTAGTGTGTTTGAAGATTTCATCAATACAAAAACCGTGCATTTTTCTTCTGACATTTGAAATTATCTGGGAGTTCTAAATTGATTATATATTTTTCCTCATTCGTTATTAATAATTTATTTTAAAATGTTTAAGAAAGATTTTGTAATTAGTATGCGTAATAATTTGAAAGCAAATTTAATAATCTATTTTGATTCGAAATCTTGAAATGATTTTAATTTATGGTTTAGATATTTTGAAAATATTTAAGTTTAAAAATTTTCCATATGAAATGGTGTATTATGGGTAGTGGTACCAATATAATTTTTTTTTCATTTAAAGCCTGGTCTTACCCAGCATTTTTTTATTATAAGCCGGGTCTTACCCGCAATTTTTTTTATGTGTCTGGTTTTGCCCCAGAGTTTCTTTCCATATTATGGGTCATACCCCCATCGTTTATTTTTTTAAAATTATTCTTTGGTCCCTACCACCATTGTACTGTTTTTTGGTTTATTCTAATGTTTTTTCAATATTGTGTAACAAATTTTTATTTTTCGATTGCATTTAAATTAATTGATTGGGCAGTGAACTCCACGTAAATATTATTGTGAATGTTGTTATAAACTTACCATTTTGTGTGTGTGAAAACGTTTCCAGGAATCTCGGTTTTACCTTTTGAAATTTCGGATTAAATTTACTTAATGCTATGTTTTGTTTTGAAAATAAACTGCATATATTTCATAATGATCATTTTTTGTTTTTATATTTAACATGAGAATTGATAACTTTACAGTGTTTTACTGAATCAATACCAAAGATTTGATATTTTTATTTTGAGAATTTTATGTTGATACTATATTTGATATGTTTAATGTGGTTTTAAGAATTTTTGGTTTCTATTCGATTTACTCTTTTTAGAATGAACAATTTATTTGATATGAAAATGAACAACTTTAATGTGTTTGAAATAATAGTGGTTTTGAGAGCACTTAGGCTGAGAAAATTAATAAATTAATAAGCAAATGTTTACATTTAAAATAAATAATAAGGGTTTTTTGTAAGGATTGTGCATAGTGAGTACCTCAAGGGAATAAATACACCTTTGATTGTCAATATACTATTGCCTCCAAACTTATACCTTTGTCATAATAAAATTAATACATAAAAGAAAGTTATAAATAGTTTTTAAAATAAAAATCTCTTTGGTTGACTTGCAATTTCCAGTTTTGGGAAATTTTGTTTTTGAAGTTATTGTGCTGCATATACACGATAAGAAGGAAAACTTGTCTCAAAGATTGTGCAAGGCGTGGGTCATCCTAATTTGTTTCTTTTCACCCTCAGTGCTCTTATATACACTTTTAGATAAATTTTTAAGAAATTATTTTTGTGTTTTAGGAATTATATTTTTGTGAATTCATATTAGAAAGGTGTGGCACATAACTGTTTCATAACCATCATCTCCATGCAGTATTTGCGACGGACAATTCCTTTCACATACCATTGTCTTTTAAAACCCAATATTGTGACAACTTCCATTCCAATATATGACTAACCTCTAAACTCTGCTTCCCAGTGCATAGGGAAGCCTGTTGGTGTTTCACATATCCCAAACGAGATTCAACAGCCTTCTACTGAGGCCTCTGACCTAGCATATTTACATCTTCAAGTGTCCGGACACGTCTCAACCTTGCAAAGTCTAGCTAACTTGGGCAAGGCAACTAGAAAGAACTAACTTCATTTGTTTCAACTAAAACTTTTACAGGATGTGTGTCATTTACAATTATTTTTAAAATTTAGTTTCGGTTTTCATTTTATTTTAGGTATTTAATAATCTTATTTTGATATTTTTGTATTGTGCAATTTTATATTTATAATATACTTATGCGAATATTTGTTTCATACTATTATAACCACATATTCTTGTTCCAAATCAATTTCATGTGTTAAAGTGAAGGGAAATTTAAAAATAAATATTAATTTAAATTTTAAAATTAATATCTCTGTAGGAGACGGGTGTGTACTAAGGGCCCCAGCGCACACACGTGTCTTGCGGAGGGGGGAAATGTAATAATCCCCATTAATTATTCTTAATAACTTTTAATTACCTTTGGTCCATCCCTTTAGGACCAACGTTTTAGTAATAAGTTAATCCGCCGCCTAACGAGAGTATTTTAAACTACATCCATACACCCACACAGATCACGTGATTTCAGAAGCCTTTAAATACCAAGACTCCTGGAGACCGCGCCCCTCTTTCGCTTCTGCTTTGTGTTTCAACATGTAGTCGGCTGCATTGTGTTTGTGTGTGCTTCTATTGTGACGTCCCTGTATTGTCTTACGTGTTCAAGATGTATAATAAACAGATTTAATTAATCTCAAGACTACTTCTTCAGCATCAGTATAAAGAAATCCATTCCATCGGCACGTCTATTTCATATATATATATATATATATATATAATATATATATATATATATATATATATATATATATATAATTGAATCAAATGTTTCCACTATTTATATTTGCCTTACTACTTACCTTAATATATAATACCACAAACATATTAAAATGATTAGTGACGCTGATTGCTGCGTCTCCGTGTTTGAATCCCACAGACGGCATCGATGCTTGTAAATTTACAGATGCTGTGTGGCATGGGGGGGAGAGGCTCTAAATAATCATCAAGGTACGAGTTCTTTTGTAAGGTTGGTGGAAGGGAAGAGAGATGGGAGGTCCTTACTACCCCATTAGTTTTCTCTCAAAATAAGGGTGGAATCGAGCCAAATCGTACTGGTATTTGTTTGGTGTTCAAAGCTGCGGTTAACAAAAGACGTGCACTAGCCCTTTGCCACAATGAATTTTGTAGGCCTCTATCTGGCTATTATGTCGATCAGTTGGCGTTAGAAACAACATCACCTTTAAAGAGTTAAATTAAATTTTCGAAAACCTGGTAATAGACCAAGCAACATGACCACGTTACGAGACGAAATACAAATCATCTTTGTTCAACGGGTCCCCTCCCCCTCAATCCCTGACTATCAAACTCAGTGTGCTTCGTACTCGAGATATTGTGTACATAATCCAACCTTACTAAGTAGTAGTTGCAATGGCACAAAACAGAAGTACATGACTGAAAACACAATTAATCATGTTGAGGATTTTTACTAAGCTATCCATATTAGAAGCATACTAAGAACATCTGCTGTTGAAGTAATCAAAATTAACTCTTCTAAATTACTTGCAGGAACTCAAGACAGTAGCTCCCTTGTTTGCAATGAGATCTGGGATCCAACGGTCTATAACGGTCTGATTTGAGAACTTCTAAAGTGGACTTATCTGTTAATGCCAATAAATGTCTGGGTTTAGAAAACAAAGTACTAACTAGTTGCTGAATCTAAATTTCAAATTTAACTTCTCCACACTGCTTAACAATAATTCTTAATTAATAGTTTTCTATTTCTATAATCATCTTTCTCTCACTTGTTTATTTTTATATACCCAAACACATCAGCATAATTTGCATTTACTTAAGAAGATGGCTGTTAAACTCTAATTTAAGTATTAAAGAATATTACAGTTATATATTGATATTACAGTTAGATATATATTAATTAGTTAAGAGGGGGGTAACCTTACAAATAGCCACTACATTTGTAACCATTGTAATCCATACGTCTTCTTATGCGTTGGCACAGCATTGGAGTGCATCTGCAATTATCTCAATGACTTCACATGCTGTTCATCATCTTTCACTACATGATGAATTAAGTACAAGTATTCCCATTCCGAGGATACCATTGATGCCGAACCACCGACTCCTATAATGAGCAAAACAAAACTTCTAGTTTATGGCTAATTGTAAATAGGTCTTCTTTTCAGATGATTCTCACTGCGTTATGTATGCTCTTTAGCGATGGACACATACTCCTCAGGCGCTGCAGAGAATACTTTTATCCTAGACTGATTATTCAATGTCATATTATATGGGTGTATTGAATTATTGTCTAAGAAGCTATTGGATATCATGATAAATTCTATCCTATTTGTCCGAAGTTGATTGTGGAGACCCTAAGAAAAAGGCATTACATCAGATGATTTACGAAGCTCGGCATTTATCCTTCATGCAAATCGTTCCTGGGGCTGTATTTGAACAAAAAATGCCCATTTACTAACCTTCCTCAGGACATGAAAATATCTGCGTTATGTAAAGCTCTATACAAATGACGATTTCGTTAAATGATTTATCCTTACAGAGGCCAATTCCGTGACCTTGTTCAAATTTTTCAGTTTCTCATTTAGCATTCTTTGTGCTTCACGAGTTTTAGATCAGAGTTTAGAGTCAATCAGCAGTCAAATGGAAACGACAAAGCAAGTATTTTTATGTCCCTTTTTGCCAGATTTCACACGCAATCCATTCAGAAGTTTAGATATTTTTTCAGTCCATGTACTCGTTATCACTTAGGAATTATGACATTTTGCATTTCTCAAACCATTTTGTACTTCATGCAATTTTTGCTTAACTTGTGTGATCCTTTCATGGTGCTTCGTATTTTACAAACACTAACATATATAGTAATGAACAAAAAAATTAGCGCACCAAAAAGGAGTCGTCAAAATGAAACGAAATTTTACATACGAAATGGCTACTTTAATATAAGTAAATGTTTAGAAAATCAAAGAAAAAAGATAATTTATTTCAGATAAAAAACAAACGAATGGAGGATTTAATACCCTGTTGAACCATCTCTGGCGCAAATGCACGATGCGATACGATTGGGCATTGAGGCATACAAGTTCTGTATGATGTATTGATACATTTCGTTCCATATTTGCTGTAATCATGCCTCTAGTTCGTTCAAACTCGTAGAATGCCCAACTCCCCATCCCAAATGATCCCAGATATGCTCGATTGGAGACAAATTTGGGGATGGGACAGGAGAAGGAAAGGTAGTAACAGGGAGGAGACATTCTTGTGACACTCTTGCTGTGTGAGGACGAGCATTGTCTTGTTAAAAAATGGCTCCTGGGAGCCGTTGTATGAGTGACAATACATGTGATTACAGGAAGTCATAGATATACCACTGGGCTGTCATGGTGCCACGGATCAATACTAGGGGTGACCGTGTATTGTAGGCAATGGCAACCCATACCATCACACCAGCTGTGGGAGTGGTGTGTCGCTGTAAAGAAAAGGCAGGATTGAGGCGTTCACCTCGGAGTCTCCACACACGAAGACGATTGTCCTCACTGCTGAGATTGAATCTGGATTCGTCACTAAAAACGACCTGGTCCCATTCCACTGCAGTCCAGTTTCCTCGTGCGCGGCACCACTTCAAACGGAGGCGTCGTTGGGTGGACGTCAAGTACAGCATACGTAATGGACCGCACGATCCCAAATGTCCTTCAGACAGGTGCCTTTGTATGGTATGAGAAGACACAGGGGCCCCTAGTGAAGGTGACCTGTGCCTGGATGAAGGCCGATGAAGCAGTTGGGTGTACGCGTGCATTTCTTACGATTTGAAGGTCTTCTCGACGACTGGTCTTCGTGTAAATGACATCTCTCGGATCTACTGGTCCTAACGGCTCCTCACAACACAATCAGAGGGGCCTAATTGTTCCATCACACCGATGATTCTCCCCCTCTGAAACTGCGACAACTGCTCATATTGTCTTTGAAAACGGCGTAATAGCATGCCTACCTCAGCACTTCCTTTATAAATGATTCAGCACACTCAATCAAGCTTTGATTACCTGTTTTATACTCCACGTATATCGACGCTAAACACCCTCTACCGGCTATACGTAATACACAATGACGCTGCATTTCTAATCATTTGCATATCTCCCCGACATGTACCTTAATGCCTTTTGTTACGATCCTGCAATTATTTCTTGGTGAGTTAATTTTTTGTCATTGAGTGTATTTAGGGCATTTACATAAAGAATAAAATACCAATAAACAGATCAAAAGGAAATATATCACATTCTTTATGAAAATTTTTTATTAAGTTAAATATTTTTTATTTACAAAACAAAAATCATTTTGTTTATTTTAAGCGAATTGTTAATTTAATGAACTTAAAAAATATGCAAAAAAAATATTTGAAAAAATTAAAATGGAAACCATCAATAATATTTAAAGGCTTCTGGTTTCTTTATTTAATTTAATTATATTTTGGCGTGTTTTTGCAATATTTATATCCTGAGGTAATATTTTGAATTCTGTTACAACATTTTCATGTTATTATTTTTCGCTTTAAATATCAAAAAAATTAGTTTTTAAATTTTTGTATATATTCTTGTATTTATGTTATACAATGACCAAGTGTTTATTTTTCAGTATAAAATGAATCGCATAATATTTTGAAATGAGAAAATTATCTTTAAAGCGATTACACATTCATTTACATTCGCATAAGTAAATTCTAAAAAATTGCGTTCTATAACTTACCTTTTCCATTAATATTTCCGATTATAATGTTTTTACTTCCTTCTTCAGTCTTACTTCTTAATATAAAATAAAAATATATTCTATATTTTTCCAATAAAAAAGTAAGTAAGTGGAGTGTCTAGATTATTGAGAAATGTAATTGATCAAATTTTATGATATCTCTCCATGTACTTACTACATGTAATATAACTATTTACGCGATATGTTTACATACATATTATAATATATCGTATATTAATTTTCCATATGCACATCTAGACAAGTTATTGGGTATCCTGTACTTGTTTGTGGAAAAGAAAATTACTACCATACGTGTTTATTTTAGGCAATCTCTTAAATCGTATAAACTTGTTCTTATATTGCTTAGAATATTGTGCATTATTGTTTATTACCAAAAAAAGAAGATTTTTATCTCTATAGATAAAATTTCATATTTGAGCTGCTTTTACTCATTCGAATCGTCTAGTTTGCATGTAAAGAGTATTAATAATATAAAGGAATAAAGATTATGTTTTAATAAGTATTATACATTAAAAATAATAAACAGTTTTTTTAAATGAAATATTACCTGATCAATTTTTTGTGCTTGTCATGTTAATAAATTTTCTCTAGAAAATAATATATTAATTAATTCAAAACCACCATGTGGCCGCGGTAGCCAAGTGGTCTAGGCATCGGATCGGGGCTATTGTGTCATGAGTTCGATCCCAGTACCACTGAAGACCCGCCGTGTAGGGGAGCGATGCACGTTAAATCTGTCGAGAGCTCAAACGTCATCCCATTGGTGTGGTGTGGTAGTTAGGAGAAGGGGGTGCCAGCTCAGGTGTTGTCCGCGTCACTTGACCATGGTTCAAAATTACCCGGACCATCCCCAAAAGCCCTCGTGTAGCTGAACAGTGGAACGTTAATATTCACTCACCCACTCACTCAAAACCACCATAAAAATGGTTTTCCCTTAAATTATGTAATACACTAATCATTTTTGTAATTAAAATATAAAAAATGGTATAAATAAACATAGTCGCTTTTTAAGAAATGATTATAGTTCAATGATTTGTTTTCTCGGATATACAAAAAATACCAATATAAAAGAACACTTGAACATTTTTGGTGATTTTTAGAACATCTTCATAAATAAACTGATTGTTTTAACATTTTCTAATGACTCAAACGTTTTTAATCGTATTTAGGGAGTTTAATGATAATTCTTATTTTAATTTTTAAATGTGTTTTAATATCCACAATGAAAGTGTGTTATTGAAAGCCAAAACTATACCATAACAGCAGTAATTTTACTTTCCCAAAACCATTAAGAGAAAACAATTTTACTCAATGTGAAACTTGTAGGGTAATATTGTGTTAGTGACCTTGAAAATAACTGAAACATTTCGGAGTCTACACTACAAGCGCACTACAGCTGAAGCAAGCTATTTAATTGTCTGCAACAAAATAAATTTAAAAACCTTCTTTTCATTGTATAACTCATTATTTTATTATTTTGCATTTGTTACATATATTATAGAATTTGTACTATCTTAAAAAATAAATCATCTCAGCTTTTAACAACAAGCCAAATAAATTTTAACAAAAGCGTAATCAGGTTTCAAGCTAAAATTAGAATTGTAACACAAACAGGAATTTAGATAACATTTAATGAAAATGTACATTTCGTGAGATACAAAACATAGTTAAGTAATCTCCCTAAAATCTGTCATAATTTTTCTTTAAATTATTACATTTAATTTCAAAACATTCGCTAACACATAAGCAAAATTGGTTCATGTACATTTAAATTATCCATTTATTAATTAATCTTCAACATGTTACGCAACTATTAATAGAGTACAATACTACCTATCAATTATCAACAGGAATAGCAAAACAGCACTAATCTTGTTCCCAACCAATAAAAAAAAATGTTTACATGAAGAAGCAGAGTAAAGGATCTTGATCCATTAATGTTTCCTCGAAGGTCACCTCCTGACCAAAACAAAGTAGCCAGACGGTGAGCAGCTGCAACTTCGCAATCAATGCATCCGAGAATTCATACTAGCCTAAGCCTCCGTCCCCAACTTTGGATTAAGAAAGATTGAGCTAGAGGTACAAAAAAAGAAAGAAGCAAAATAGCCAGTAGCCTTTCCGTACAGAATAAAAAAAAGGTTCCAATTGGTTGCTAAAGGATTGTTTTGGCTTGTAAGAAATCGAGAAGTATACCTAAGTCTTAATTTAAATAACGCGGTTTACGTTAGTAAATGAGCATGGATTTTAATTTTGATAAATATTATTATTGAATATCTCCTTAAAAATTTGTGAAATTTTATACTTATTTTGAAAGTACTTTTGAAAATTAAAGGAAAAAATCCTACATCAAATCAATGAAGATTGCTGAAAAGCGTATTTTAAGTTTGACGAATTGCACTTTGGTGCAACTAAGAGATATCGATGTTACAATGCATGTTTTATATAATTCTAAAGAGACAGTGAGGACTATAAATACACAGCTTTCTTTAATGTTTGAAATGCCTTTCAAATGTTTTAATGAATTTTAAGCACATTATACATTTACAAATTTATATTAAATTCATAAGAAACATTTTTAAAAAATGGTCTTCCGATTACGTAAGAGTAAACACGTATACGAATAGTATACGGGTTATTTGGATTGAAAGAGACTGAGATAAGCATCTCATACTTTTTAAATATTGTTGCAGTACATGTATTTAAGAAAATTAGTGGAACAATATGTAAAGTTGAAATTTTCAAAAGAAAAGGACTGAAAGAATATTAGAAGTTATACATTTGCTATGGAAGAGAAAGACACGATATGCATTGTATACTTTTATGCCCATTAAAGATTACATTACCGAAATTCATGAACAATAAAATGATAGATATATATATATATACTGTGTGACCATATCACCATAACTATTTTACTTAAAAAGTGAGTACACTGGTGTGCAAAAATTAAGGACGAAGTCGAAAAATTAGCATATCAGCTGAACTAAGAGGCAGAGCGGACAGAAAGACCAATCAGGAGATTAAGTGAGGTGATGTACGGTAGCACATGCGCAGATATGCAGGTAAACGTAATGGGGGAGTGTCTGAGTAGTAAAGCATGTTGTCGGTGTAAGATTAGTATTTCTGGCAAAGAGATTGCACACCGTATAGCAGTTAAAATCACACCGAGTTGCTGCCTCAGCGAGAAATGGCGAATAATCAATCTCTTAGACGACATCTAGATGCTTTTACCCGAGGTCGAATCATTGGGAAGTTGGAGGAAGGTCGCAGTGTGACAAGTGTGACTGCAGAGTACGGAATTGCTCACAGCATCGTTTCACGACTTTGGAGACAATTTCAAACTACAGGAACAGCTATCCGGGGGTTCAGTAGTGGTCGTCCACGAAGGAACCACACCCACAGATGACCGATATATTGCCTTACAGGCCAGAAGAAACAGGCGGCAGACAGCGGGAGAAATCGCTAGACACACGACACAGGAGACTGGACGACCGATATCGCGTTTTACCGTGGCCAGAAGACTGCACGTGTGGTCTGTTTGCACGAAGCCCTGTACGGTGTGTACCTCTAACGCCTGCCCATCGGAGAAGGCGTTCTCTGTGGTGCCGGGAATACCGGAATTGGAGAGACAATAAATGGGGACGAGTACTCTTTACAGAGGAGAGCGGATTCAGTCTGAGTAGCGATTCTCATCGCATACTCATCTGGAGAGAGCGGGAAGCCGCAATCATCCCTCGAACATCATTGAAAGGGAAAGGTATGGAGGTGGCGGTGTTCTCGTTTGGGGAGGCATCATGCTTGGTAGTCGTACAGACCTTCACATCTTCGACGCAGGTTCAGTCAACGGGACCCGTTATTGTAACGAGATTCTTCTTCCATATGTGCGTCTTTTTAGGGCGCTATGGGTCCGCAGTTCCTTTTCATGGACGACAATGCACCATGTCATCGCACAGTAGCTGCCGAACAGCTCTTAGAGAGTGAGGATATTGAACGTATGGATTGGCCGCACGATCTCCGAATCTCAATCCCATCGAGCATGTATGGGATTTTCTAAGCAGATGCTTGCAGCTCGTACCTTACCACCAGTAACGATTCCGGAGCTTCGATTGGCGCTGCAAGACGAATGGGCAGCAATGACTCAACAACTCATTGACACCCTCATTCTCAGCATGGGCAGACGCTGTGAAACCTGCCTAGCAGTCAGGGGAGATCATATCCCTACTAAAGACCGGATATTTCTTGCTGGACACCATCACAGGGATGTTTCGGCCTTCAGTCGCATTGCGCTCCATGCTACTTTTTCAATAAAGCTTCTTTTATCCCTCTGATTTCTCTTTTAGTAAGTGTTGCTTACATTACTCATGTCCTTACTTATTGGGGATCTTACGGTATTAAATGTGTTGATTTGGAATGCTTTTGTACAAAGTTATATTGAAAAAAACCGTCTCG